>JABXJD010000562.1:65000-75000 GCA_013375575.1 Percina caprodes | reverse complement strand
CACACACACACACACACACACACGCTAAATCACACACACAAAGACAGATACACACACTCTCACACTCTCTCTCACACACACTCACGCACACTAAATCACACACACCCACAATCACACACACACACACACACACACACACACACACACAGATACACACACACACTCTCACTCACACTCACACACACACACACACACACACTCACACACACTCACACACACTCACACACTAAATCACACACAAAAAATGGTTTTGACCCCTCCCACCCGAGCAGGTAGGAGGCAGAGGTGTGCTAGTCTACACCTGGTCCACATTAGCTTGATTGCCAGTCTACACCTTTAAATAGGGTTCAGGTCTGGTGCTGACTCTCCCTCTCCCCTCACATCCACATCAGGTTAGTTGGACTTTTTTTTTTTTTTTTGTTATTTGATTTCTTTATTTATGTGTTTGGTTAGATACTGGAAGTTTCTTTGGGATGTCCTGTGACATTTAGCTTGCTTACACTTTGTTTTGCACAGTAGTTGTGGAAAATCACCATCATCAAACCCACCAGACTCCATGTAAATAATCACTACTTTTAGTGTGTATAGAGCAGCATATCTCCACCAGACTCCATGTAAATAATCACTACTTTTAGCGTGTATAGAGCAGCATATCTCCACCAGACTCCATGTAAATAATCACTACTTTTAGTGTGTATAGAGCAGCATATCTCCACCAGACTCCATGTAAATAATCACTACTTTTAGTGTGTATAGAGCAGCATATCTCCACCAGACTCCATGTAAATAATCACTACTGTTAGCCTGTATAGTGCAGCATATCTCCACCAGACTCCATGTAAATAATCACTACTGTTAGCGTGTATAGTGCAGCATATCTCCACCAGACTCCATGTAAATAATCACTACTTTTAGTGTGTATAGAGCAGCATATCTCCACCAGACTCCATGTAAATAATCATTACTTTTAGCGTGTATAGAGCAGCATATCTCCACATGTAAATGGGTGAATTAAGAGTTTATTCCAACCAGAGCGGTGATTGTTGGAACAGTGGAAAGATGAACCAAGACGGCTTTTGGTAGTTTTATTTAGTTTCTGTCCACTTTGAATGAAGTGTGTTTTACGATGATAAAAGTAGTGATTATTTACATGGAGTCTGGTGGAGATATGCTGCTCTATACACACTAAAAGTAGTGATTATTTACATGGAGTCTGGTGGAGATATGCTGCTCTATACACACTAAAAGTAGTGATTATTTACATGGAGTCTGGTGGAGATATGCTGCTCTATACACACTAAAAGTAGTGATTATTTACATGGAGTCTGGTGGAGATATGCTGCTCTATACACATTAAAAGTAGTGATTATTTACATGGAGTCTGGTGTAGATATGCTGCTCTATACACACTAAAAGTAGTGATTATTTACATGGAGTCTGGTGGGTTTGGTGATGGTGATTTCTGTTTCATGTTAAACTAAAAGGATCTTACTCTTTAACTAAAAGGTCTATCTCTGTAGGGATCCATCCCATAATGTTGTCACGCACTTAGAAAATCTACCTGATGATGAACATCTGTCCTGTAGGGTAACATTACAGCTTGTTTCTACCTGATGCTGAACTTTTGATCTTTCATCATAGTTAATCATCATCATGATGATGATGCATGCAGCCGTGGGTCTCTGGGTCCTATCGGCGGTGATCAGCGCCAGCAGCGTCTCCCTGGTGAAACAAGCAAACCAAGAGTTTTCCTTCCGCCTCTACAGGAAGCTAGCGGCGGATGCTAACTCACAGGGACAGAATATCTTCTTCTCCCCGGTTAGCGTGTCCACCGCCTTGGCTGCGTTGTCCGTGGGCGCGCAGGGGGAGACGCACCGCCAGCTTTTCAGCGGTCTGGGTTTCAACAGCTCCCTGACGCAGACCGATGTGGACCAGGCCTTTCAGACGCTCCTCCAGGGGCCCAACAACGCATCCCAGGGGGACGCCACCGAAGGGACCGCCTTGTTCCTGGACAACCGTTTCAAGCCCAAGCTAGAGTTCCTGCAGACCCTGAAGCAGTCGTACTACACAGACGGGTTCAATGTGGACTTCAGCCAAACAGAGGAAAGTGCTGATACCATCAATAAGTACGTGGCGGAGAAGACCAACGGGAAGATTGACAAGCTGGTTGAAAACCTGGATCCAAGCACAATCATGTATCTCATCAGCTACATCTACTACAAAGGTAAGAAGGTCCTGTGGGACGAGATCTAGTCAGTCTGTAATGTCGTAATGTAAGATCTATTTACATATTTGGAGTCAAGTTGCACGTGTCAATTATGTTCGCTTTCTTACTTTGTTTTGCACAGTAGTTAAGGAAAATCCACAAAATCACCATCAGACTCCATGTAAATAATCACTACTTTTAGCGTGTATAGAGCTGCATATCTCCACCAGACTCCATGTAAATAATCACTACTTTTAGCGTGTATAGAGCAGCATATCTCCACCAGACTCCATGTAAATAATCACTACTTTTAGTGTGTATAGAGCAGCATATCTCCACCAGACTCCATGTAAATAATCACTACTTTTAGCGTGTATAGAGCAGCATATCTCCACCAGACTCCATGTAAATAATCACTACTTTTAGCGTGTATAGAGCAGCATATCTCCACATGTAAATGGGTGAATTAAGAGTTTATTCCAACCAGACCAGAGTGGTGATTGTTGGAACAGGAAAGATGAACCAAGACGGCTTTTAGTAGTTTTATTTAGTTTCTGTCTACTTTGAATGAAGTGTGTTCTACGCTGATAAAAGTAGTGATTATTTACATGGAGTCTGGGTTTGGTGATGGTTTCGGGGCTGTTTCATGTTAAAGGCTCTTTGTATTTCTGCTCATTGTCTAACAGGAAAGTGGGCGACTCAGTTTGACGCTAACCTCACCGAGCAGGACGACTTCAACGTGGACGAGAACACAAAGGTTCAGTCTTTAATCAGAAGAAATTATTTGAGTCCCAGTAATTGACAGAGGACCTGGAGCGGGGGTCTGCTGGGAAATTCCTCATTTACAAGAGATTATTTTTCATGCCCAATTTGGGGGAAAAACCTGATAGTTGCAACACCCTAATTGGTTCTTGACGACAACAGGCTACATAGATTTAAGTCCCAGTCCATTAAGCATCCTTGTTCATTCTGTCTTAGCCTTCATGTTGTCCTCATGTTGTCCTCATGATGTCCTCATGTTGTCCTATATCAATGTTCTTTTTAATTCCCCAAAATAACATGATTGATTCCACACAACGCTCTTTGCCAAGTACAAATCTCTACTTTCATTAATTTTGGGGCGTCTTATTCAATTTTATAGCATTTGAAACCAAATTGAAGTGTTTTTGAAATAGTATTGAGAGTAAAAGTTGACATATTCCAGTCTGTGATTATCATCAACATCCATTCCTTTAATTTTAGTCTCAATAATTCCTAATTTCTGCTTTTCTAACTCAAACATTAGGTATAATTTCCAATAAATGAGGTTTATTGACCATAAATTCCAAAAATAACTGTAAAACTAAAGTTAATTTAGTGATAACAGGAGGGTTAACTTGTCGTCATCCAGGTTCTGGTCCCCATGATGAATATGGAGGCTAGATTCAGCACCTACCAAGACCTCGAGCTGGACACCACGGTCCTTAAACTCCCCTTCACCGGCTCCTACGCCATGCTGCTGATGATGCCTGACGTCATGGCAACGCTGGAGTCCGCCGTCTCCCCGGACCACATCTCCAAATGGATGAAGGCTATGATGGGGGACGTGGCCAGGTTGGAGAATCTTAATTTATGCTTTTAATATGTGGGCGGTTTGACACTGAATAAGGTCTCCATCTTTGATTCTGGTTGAAATTTACATGTGGAGATATGCTGCTCTATACACACTAAAAGTAGTGATTATTTACATGGAGTCTGGTGGAGATATGCTGCTCTATACACGCTAAAAGTAGTGATTATTTACATGGAGTCTGGTGGAGATATGCTGCTCTATACACGCTAAAAGTATTGATTATTTACATGGAGTCTGGTGGAGATATGCTGCTCTATACACACTAAAAGTAGTGATTATTTACATGGAGTCTGGTGGAGATATGCTGCTCTATACACACTAAAAGTAGTGATTATTTACATGGAGTCTGGTGGAGATATGCTGCTCTATACACACTAAAAGTCCTGTAGGGTAACATTACAGCTTGTTTCTACCCCCGTGTGTTTCAGAAAATACAACGTATATATTCCCAAGTTCTCCATCAAGACTTCCTACAACCTGAACGCTGTGCTGTTAGAAATGGGAATGACGGACATGTTTGGCGGAGCAGGTTTTGGAGGCATCTCAGAGGATCGAGGACTCTCGGTCTCCAAGGTAAGAAACCAGTTCTTACGTCTTATTTCACACATTGATCCGCCTGTCTCACTGACTCCGCGTTGCAGGTGGTCCACAAAGCGACGCTGGACGTGGACGAGTCCGGAGCCGTAGCTGCAGCCGCCACAGGCATCGGCATTGAAAGGCAGGTCCCGGTCCTGGTCCCGGTGCTGAAGTTCAATCGTCCATTCATGGTCCTCATCACTGACTATAACGCGGAGGAAATCCTCTTCATGGGCAAGATCCTCAACCCTCTGATCTGAGGGATCGTCTGTTTCAGATCAGCTGATCTCATATAAAAGTCAGAAGAACAACCTTGTCTCTTGATTTGAGTGGAAAAGTTTCTTTGAAGGAAGAAGAATAAAGGAATAAAATATTAAATCTCTATTTATGACTCATCAGATCTTAAAAATACAACCGAGCTCAACAGTGATTCTGGGTATTCAAATCTTTTACTCTAGTAATAGTACTACGTCCAGTTTTAATACTCCTGCCACCGAACACCTCGTATGTAGTGTGTTGGGGGCGACGACAACTGTGCCCAGGTAGCTCCGTTGGTAGAGAGGCCGAGAGACACCATAGATGGAGCTTTACTCCTTGACGCAGCGGCCCAGGGTTCACACACCCATGTACACACATTCAGACACACAAAGATTCACACAGGCACCCCCGGACAGGCATTCAGACAGATGCATTCAGACAGATGCAGACATACACACATTCAGGCACAAAGATGCACACACACACACTCTGTCTGCAGTACATTACCAATGCAGATGTCTCATTTCCACAGTTAGAGCCACACACCAGGTGTGTGTGTTTGGTTAGACACGTGTGCCATAGGTTAGAGCGCCCTCTAGTGGCCCACACACACACACACACACACACACACACCACTTTGCTTTAGATCAACATGTACTTTTACTACCTAACTCAAGTAGAAATACTTCACATTTGCTCTTTAGTACAGTACTACAGAGAAAATGTCTTCGTCACTTTCCTCTGCGCTGAGTCATATTTTGTTGGGTGGTGTGGAGACAAATATGTCTCTAGCTGTCTCACCAGGTGAGACAGCGCCCTGAGGAGACACTAGAGCAGGTGGAACAGGTCGCTCCTGTGTGCACACACACCTCATTCCTCAACAGCCAATCAGGAGGGAGATGCCTGTCAACAGCCAATCAGGAGAGAGATGCCTGAGAGAGGCGTCCACCCAAAAGACAAAAGGCTTCAGACTCACATCCACCTGTTAGAAAGAAAACACCCCGGAGACACTTTAATCACAGAGAGACAGAGAGAGACAGACAGAGGGACAGAGACACAGAGGGACAGACAGAGATGGAAAAATGGGTCGCAGGAAAAATTGGTGAGTAGAGAAAGTAATAAATAACTTAACGCTGTTAACGTGGTTTGTTTACGTTTTTCAAATTAAAAGTTCAATTTGCCATTTTCCTTTTTTTTAAATTGGAAAAAATGTGTTGAATGTTTCCTTCATTGTTTACGATGTTTGTCACTTTATCCGATGTTTTCACTTTATCCGATGTTTTCACTTTATCCGATGTTTTCACTTTATCCGATGTTTGTCATTTTTTCCGATGCTTTGTCATTTTTTCCGATGCTTTGTCAATTTTTCCGATGCTTTGTCACTTTTTCCGATGTTTTTGTCACTTTTCCCGATGTTTGTCACTTTTTCCGATGTTTTTGTCACTTTTTCCGATGTTTTCACTTTATCCGATGTTTGTCATTTTTTCCGATGTTTTGTCCCTTTTTCCGATAATTTGTCCCTTTTTCCGATGTTTTTGTCACTTTTTCCGATGTTTTTGTCATCTTTATTGATTTTTTCTGCGTTTTTAAAACTTTTTCTTTTTTTAATCTGTGTTTTCCGTGTCTTCCTCGGCGTTGACCCGTTGACCTCTTGACCTCTTGACCTCTGGCGGGATGCGTCTCGGCAGGAGAAATGGTGGAGGATAAAGTGAAGAGCGCTCTCGGCGTGAAGGACGAGGACAAAGACGCCAAGAAAGGAGGATTCATGTCCAAGGTTTTCCACAAAGAGGAGAAGAAGAAGGAGAAGCCGGCCGAGAAGGAAGGCTTCTTCTCCAAGATCTTCGACCGAGACGGCGACAGGAGGAAGGAGAAGCCGGTGGAGAGGAAGTCGGGGTTCTCCGGTCTCTTCAGCGAACGGGACGACGACGGCGTCGCCGTCGGTTACGACGAAGGAGCTGCAGGAGGAAGCGGAGAAGGTGGAGGACAAAGCGTCACTTTTACTGACGAAGGTACGTAGGAGAAAACATCCTCCTAGGTAAGGACTACTAGCCAGTCAGAAGCAGAGTATGAGGGTCCTGACAGTACCTAGGTAAGGACTACTAGCCAGTCAGGAGCAGAGTATGAGGTCCTGACAGTACCTAGGTAAGGACTACTAGCCAGTCAGGAGCAGAGTATGAGGTCCTGACAGTACCTAGGTAAGGACTACTAGCCAGTCAGGAGCAGAGTATGAGGTCCTGACAGTACCTAGGTAAGGACTACTAGCCAGTCAGAAGCAGAGTATGAGGGCCCTGACAGTACCTAGGTAAGGACTACTAGCCAGTCAGGAGCAGAGTATGAGGTCCTGACAGTACCTAGGTAAGGACTACTAGCCAGTCAGGAGCAGAGTATGAGGCCCTGACAGTACCTAGGTAAGGACTACTAGCCAGTCAGAAGCAGAGTATGAGGCCCTGACAGTACCTAGGTAAGGACTACTAGCCAGTCAGAAGCAGAGTATGAGGCCCTGACAGTACCTAGGTAAGGACTACTAGCCAGTCAGGAGCAGAGTATGAGGTCCTGACAGTACCTAGGTAAGGACTACTAGCCAGTCAGAAGCAGAGTATGAGGTCCTGACAGTACCTAGGTAAGGACTACTAGCCAGTCAGGAGCAGAGTATGAGGCCCTGACAGTACCTAGGTAAGGACTACTAGCCAGTCAGGAGCAGAGTATGAGGTCCTGACAGTACCTAGGTAAGGACTACTAGCCAGTCAGGAGCAGAGTATGAGGGTCCTGACAGTACCTAGGTAAGGACTACTAGCCAGTCAGGAGCAGAATATGAGGTCCTGACAGTACCTAGGTAAGGACTACTAGCCAGTCAGAAGCAGAGTATGAGGGTCCTGACAGTACCTAGGTAAGGACTACTAGCCAGTCAGGAGCAGAGTATGAGGTCCTGACAGTACCTAGGTAAGGACTACTAGCCAGTCAGGAGCAGAGTATGAGGTCCTGACAGTACCTAGGTAAAATAAAACCTCCGTTTGTGTGTTGTTGTGTTTCAGAGTTGATGAGCGATCTGATGGACGTGGCGTCTACCGGGAACCAAAACCTCTGAGGACAACCGTCTCCTGGAGACCCGTCCCACAGAGACCTGTCTCCTGGAGACCCGTCCCACAGAGACCCGTCTCCTGGAGACCCGTCCCACGGAGACCCGTCCCACAGAGACCCGTCTCCTGGAGACCCATCTCCTGGAGACCCGTCCCACAGAGACCCGTCTCCTGGAGACCCGTCTCCTGGAGACCCGTCCCACAGAGACACACGTCCTCATGCCTCCTAAAGATAATTAAAGATAATTAGCGATAATTAGAGATAATTAGCGATAATTAGAGATAATTAGAGATAATTAGAGATAAAGATAATTAGAGATAATTAAAGATAATTAGAGATAATTAGATAATTAGAGATAAAGATAATTAGAGATAAAGATAATTAGAGATAATTAAAGATAATTAGAGATAATTAAAATGCAGCTGGAGAAGTGCACCAGCTTTGGTTTTATATATAATATATAACTCAGATCTCTTCTTCTGCAACCTGCCAATTAATTAACTATTATAATATATTTACACACACACACACACACACACACACACGCACACACACACACACACACACACTGGCTTGCATAAGCCCCCCCCCCCAGGCTACTGTTGATTCAAAAGATGAATAAATCATAAACCATCTTTTGGAAATTGATCTTAAAGCCTTAATTCAAGAAATTGAGGAAAATCCTTTAAGGACAATAATTTTCTTTAAGAATGAATAATATTTTAATAAATAAATAAATGTTGTTCTTTATAATACGGGGGGGGGGGCAAAGGGAACTTTATCAGGATGCATAACAATAAGGTGTGTGTGTGTGTGTGTGTGTGTGTGGTTCAGGCCTGTGTGTAATGTGTGTAATAACAACAGAGTATGTATCAATAAAGTATACGTTATTATTATTTATTCTTTGTATTATTTTTTGTATTATTTTAATTATTTTATTTTAATTATTTTATGTTATTATTACTGTAATTAATAAGCATTCCTCGTTTGTTTTGCTCCATATTTACGGGCCTGGATTTAAAAAAATACACAAAAACCATGAAAAAAAAGCGTCAACATGTTTTCTAATAAGTTGTTTTTCAGGTAAAGTGTGCTCAAGGGTTTATGGAAGGGTATAAACTACATGGAATATATAGAATATATAACTATTTATACATTTCTATAACTTGGATGCATGTACGTTGTTTGGAAGTCGAGGTAAAATTAATAATTACTTCCATTTAATTTGGGTTTTATTCAATTTTATAGCATTTCAAAATAAAATGTTAAAGGTTTTATAACAGTAACAAAATGGAGAAATAAGAGAAATGCAAAGCTGGACTGTGATTGGACAACAGGTGTTTCTGGGAAAGGGTCGAAGGGGTCCTGGGGGGTCAGCGGGGGGGGGCTGCAGGTCCAGCAGGGTGAAGTCCTGCTCCATGGGGGGTCAGCGGGGGGGCTGGATGTCCAGCAGGGTGAAGTCCTGCTCCATGGGGGGTCAGCGGGGGGGCTGCAGGTCCAGCAGGGTGAAGTCCTGCTCCAGGGGGTCAGCGGAGGGTCAGCAGGGGGGCTGGATGTCCAGCAGGGTGAAGTCCTGCTCCATGGGGGGTCAGCGGGGGGGCTGCAGGTCCAGCAGGGTGAAGTCCTGCTCCAGGGGGTCAGCGGGGGTCTGCAGGTCCAGCAGGGTGAAGTCCTGCTCCAGGGGGGGTCAGTGGGGGGGCTGCAGGTCCAGCAGGGTGAAGTCCTGCTCCAGGGGGTCAGCGGGGGTTCTGCAGGTCCAGCAGGGTGAAGTCCTGCTCCAGGGGGGGTCAGCGGGGGTTCTGCAGGTCCAGCAGGGTGAAGTCCTGCTCCAGGGGGGGTCAGTGGGGGGGCTGCAGGTCCAGCAGGGTGAAGTCCTGCTCCAGGGGGTCAGTGGGGGCTGCAGGTCCAGCAGCGTGAAGTCCTGCTCCAGGGGGTCAGTGGGGGCTGCAGGTCCAGCAGGGTGAAGTCCTGCTCCATGGGGGTCAGCGGGGGGGCTGCAGGTCCAGCAGGGTGAAGTCCTGCTCCAGGGGGGGTCAGTGGGGGGGCTGCAGGTCCAGCAGGGTGAAGTCCTGCTCCAGGGTGGGTCAGTGGGGGGGCTGCAGGTCCAGCAGGGTGAAGTCCTGCTCCAGGGTGGGTCAGTGGGGGGGCTGCAGGTCCAGCAGGGTGAAGTCCTGCTCCAGGGGGACGCTGTTCTCGTCACACAGGAAGTGGCTGCGGACCGTGATGGTGAAGGTTTTCCTGGGGAGGGACAGGAGGGTCTGGACCCGCTC
>JABXJD010000562.1:55000-60000 GCA_013375575.1 Percina caprodes | reverse complement strand
GTCCTCAGACAGTCGAGCTTTCTTGAAATCTGGCGATTTGGTCGGCGAGTCTGTGGCGTCCGTTGTCTCCTGCCGCTCGGCCTCCTGGGAGCAGAGCACCCCGCCCGCGGTTGCCTCGACGACCACGCCCGCTTCCTCCGCCCTCGGCGCCGGGCGTTGGCTGAAGAGTTCGGCGGAGGCGCCGAGCGACGGCGTTACGGGGCTGAAGAGCTCCGGCGTGCTGGAGCAGCCGGACGGAGGCGGGGCTTTCTCAACGCCGGCTGCTGATTGGACGCCACACCTGGCTCTCAGGACCAATGCCTGACTCAGCGTCCAGGCGGAGAGGAACTGAGTCTGGGCGGACAGAGAGTGGGCGGAGCCACGTGGAGATCCAGGTTCTGGTTCTGGTTCTGGTTCTGCAGGGAAACAGCTGTCCAGGTACTCGAGGATCGAAGCCGAGCACGGCTCTTCCTGCTTGGGAATCGACCCAGCGTCTCGCCGCGGCGATCTCTCCGCGGACCTGCGTGCGTCGCCGTGGAGATCTTCCTGATGATGGGGAGAACATAAGAGGCATTCATATTTCGTGATTGTTTAAAGGATGTTTTGTACGATTAATCGTTATAAAAACGCGATCTCGATTCACGATTTAATTTTTAAATAACGTTGATTTTTATTTTTTATTTATTTTTAATGACTTTGATCCTCATTTAAGTTATTTTTTAATGACTTTAATGTCATTTATTGATTTATTTGATCCCATACCTGATCAGAGGTAAACCTGCAGCCTGCAGCCGTCCAATCAGCTTCTTCTCCTGCCGTCCAATCAGCTTCTTCTCCTGCCGTCCAATCAGCTTCGCCTGAAAAAAAAGAGAGCGCCAACAGTATGAAACGGTCCTCACTTCCTGTCTCCTAAAGGGGCGTGGCCTCGTTTGAAAGTGCAGTGAACGTCATGTGGCTGGATTATATTTGCATAATTTATTAATTTATTAATTTATTAAGCATCATTAACGTGAGCTTCTCTCTGTGACGCCAGATCTCGCGAGAGTTCGACAGAAACACGTCTGAAAGATCACGTTTTAGTGTGAGAATGTTCTGGAGATACACACACACACACACACACCATCTCTCTCTCACACATACACACACACACACACACACACACACACACACACACACACACACTCCTCTCTCTCTCTCACACACACACACACACACACACACACACACACCATCTCTCTCACACACACACACACACACACACACACACACACACACACACACACACACACACACACACACACACACACACACACACACACACACACACACACACACACACACACACACACACACACACACACACACACACACTCTCAAGACCTGCTGGGTGACGTGGACAAACCCACAGGAAGTTGGGCGTCTCACCTGTCGCAGGCCTCAGGTGTCCGTCCCGCCAGGTGAGCTCCAGGTGTCTCCAGCTGGCCCGCTCCTCACCCTCCACCCCCGCTCCAGAGGCCATGGCTGGGCCCGTGGGAGGAGAGGGGGCCCCCAGGAAGACGTGGATCTTCGGCCGCTCACACATCCTGTGGCTGAGGACGATATATATGTTCTGATTATTAATAAGCTAAAAGGTCATTTTATCTCCACCAGACTCCATGTAAATAATCACTACTTTTAGCGTGTATAGAGCAGCATATCTCCACCAGACTCCATGTAAATAATCACTACTTTTAGTGTGTATAGAGCAGCATATCTCCACCAGACTCCATGTAAATAATCACTACTTTTAGTGTGTATAGAGCAGCATATCTCCACCAGACTCCATGTAAATAATCACTACTTTTAGCATGTATAGAGCAGCATATCTCCACCAGACTCCATGTAAATAATCACTACTTTTAGCGTGTATAGAGCAGCATATCTCCACCAGACTCCATGTAAATAATCACTACTTTTAGCGTGTATAGAGCAGCATATCTCCACCAGACTCCATGTAAATAATCACTACTTTTAGCGTGTATAGAGCAGCATATCTCCACCAGACTCCATGTAAATAATCACTACTTTTAGTGTGTATAGAGCAGCATATCTCCACCAGACTCCATGTAAATAATCACTACTTTTAGTGTGTATAGAGCAGCATATCTCCACCAGACTCCATGTAAATAATCACTACTTTTAGTGTGTATAGAGCAGCATATCTCCACCAGACTCCATGTAAATAATCACTACTTTTAGTGTGTATAGAGCAGCATATCTCCACCAGACTCCATGTAAATAATCACTACTTTTAGCTTGTATAGAGCAGCATATCTCCACCAGACTCCATGTAAATAATCACTACTTTTAGTGTGTATAGAGCAGCATATCTCCACCAGACTCCATGTAAATAATCACTACTTTTAGTGTGTATAGAGCAGCATATCTCCACCAGACTCCATGTAAATAATCACTACTTTTAGTGTGTATAGAGCAGCATATCTCCACCAGACTCCATGTAAATAATCACTACTTTTAGTGTGTATAGAGCAGCATATCTCCACCAGACTCCATGTAAATAATCACTACTTTTAGTGTGTATAGAGCAGCATATCTCCACCAGACTACATGTAAATAATCACTACTTTTAGTGTGTATAGAGCAGCATATCTCCACATGTAAATGGGTGAATTAAGAGTTTATTCCAACCAGACCAGAGTGGTGATTGGTGGAACAGTGGAAAGATGAACCAAGACGGCTTTTGGTAGTTTCATTCAGTTTGTTCTACGATGATAAAAGTAGTGATTATTTACATGGAGTCTGGTGGGTTAAGTGATAAATGTTTTTATCGAGCGCTTATCTTGTTGTTTTACTGTATAGTATTTGTTTTGTTTTGCTGTTCTTAATTTATGAATTCCCTGTGCGGCGTCCTTGAGTGCCAAGAAAGGCGTCTTTAAATAAAATGTATTATTATTATTATCACAGATAAAATACATACAAGATGATACATGTTAAAACCACAATACACAACTAATATTATGTGTGTGTGTCTCTGTGTGTGTGTGTGTGTGAGAGAGATGACTGACACTGACCAAACTCCACTGGAAAAAGTAGTGATTTAATTATTTTAAGCAGCTCTGCAGCAGCAACATTTTCATCAGAAGAAATAAATTTCTGGTTTTGTGTCTTTTTCACAATTTAATGTATTTTTTCAGAGTAAAAGCAAAACGCTGGGAGTCTGACTCAACCATGACTCAGCACAAATGACTGACAGTGAAGAAGAATATGCATCCATCATGTTTCCCAGCTGGGAACGATCACCGCGGCTAAAACTCTCCTTAGAAGGTTAAAATGTAAAATACAGCTTTCCTTTTTGTACAAGTAGAAAATTAACTACATTACTGAATTATCACCTAACTGAATTACCATTTTAAATTGTGCTGGAATGCGTAAAATAGTAAATTAAGAACAAACATTTCACTTGTGTTAAATATTTACAAAGTTTAGCGCTTATGCTTTTGTTTTGAAAGTCGTAACCGGAAGTTAAACATACACCCATTTTATCTAGCTTGACGTTAGCTTAAAACAACCGTAGAATCACGGAAATGTGTCAAATAAGTACAAAAATGAACACGTCAAAGATGTAATCTTCGCTTTTTCCATCTTTGTGAGCATTTAGCTTCATTTTGAGTTCCGTACAGTCGTGTTAAAACACGTTTTAACGGGTTTAAATACGGCAACGGTTGTACCTTCGTGCACCGCCTGTCACGCAGCAGGAAGGGGCGGCGGCAGGAAGGAGGAGCCGCCGCCGCCGCTGCGGTACAACTTTTTGGATTCCCGGCTCCACTTCTTCCTCGACTTTTCTTCCCAAACACTCTCCAACTCACACGACGGGTAAAGTCTTTAAAAACACAGAATATGTACCGGTTCATCGGAGGGATTCTTACCCGGGAGCGGGCAGCGCCGCCACCGCCGCTGGAGCCGTTGGTTCCGCTGCCGTTGACTCCGCTCTCCCAGCGGCAGCTGCCGCGTCCGCGTTTCCGCTCCGGCACCGCGTCTACAGCCAGGCCGCGGACCGGCACGATGACCCGAACTTCTTCACCATGGTGGAGGGCTTCTTCGACCGGGGCGCCGCTATCGTGGAGGACAAGCTGGTGGAGGGTCTGAAGACCCGGGAGAGCCCCGAGCAGAAGAAGAAGCGGGTCCGCGGGATCCTGCGGATCATCAAGCCGTGCAACCACGTCCTGAGCGTCAGCTTCCCCATAAAGAAGGACAACGGAGAGTGGGAGGTGATCGAGGGCTACCGGGCTCAGCACAGCCAGCACCGGACGCCCTGCAAGGGGGGTGAGACCCGCACCGGCACCGGGGGGACACCACTGTGTTTTAGGATAGAAATATAAATGGGATATATTACAGAGGGAACTCACAGGGAGGCGGGAAGTTACAAAAAGTAGTCCCAGAAGTTGCAGGAGTCATCATAATTCACTTTGCGGGGTAATTAATAATCAGTTAAATACTTTTATTAGAGGAAAAGAGTCGGAAAGTATCTTAAAATGTAGTATTTAAAAAATATAATATAAAAATATGATATATAATATAAAAAATAAAAAATATAATATAAAAAATATAATATAATATAAAAATATAATATAAAATATAATATAAAAAATATAATATAATATAAAAATATAATATAAACATATACTATAATATAAAATATATAATATAAAAAATATAATATAAAAAAAAAATCGCTGCATTTTTTTTTTAAAATGTCAAATATCCAAAAATAATATCAAGAAAATATCTGAAAGATATTATAAATACCCTAAAAAATAATTTCTAAAAAATAATATCTGCAAAAAATCTGTAGTACTTTATCTGTAGTTCTTTATCTGTAGTTCTTTATCTGTAGTTCTTTATCTGTCTGTAGTACTTTATCTGTAGTTCTTTATCTGTAGTTCTTTATCTGTAGTTCTTTATCTGTCTGTAGTACTTTATCTGTAGTACTTTATCTGTCTGTAGTACTTTATCTGTAGTAC
>JABXJD010000562.1:42500-47500 GCA_013375575.1 Percina caprodes | reverse complement strand
TACTCTCTACTGTTGTCTCTACATACTACTCTCTACTGTTGTCTCTCTACTGTTGTCTCTACATACTACTCTCTACTGTTGTCTCTACATACTACTCTCTACTGTTGTCTCTCTACTGTTGTCTCTACATACTACTCTCTACTGTTGTCTCTACATACTACTCTCTACTGTTGTCTCTACATACTACTCTCTACTGTTGTCTCTCTACATACTACTCTCTACTGTTGTCTCTACATACTACTCTCTACTGTTGTCTCTCTACTGTTGTCTCTCTACATACTACTCTCTACTGTTGTCTCTCTACTGTTGTCTCTACATACTACTCTCTACTGTTGTCTCTACATACTACTCTCTACTGTTGTCTCTACATACTACTCTCTACTGTTGTCTCTCTACATACTACTCTCTACTGTTGTCTCTACATACTACTCTCTACTGTTGTCTCTCTACATACTACTCTCTACTGTTGTCTCTACATACTACTCTCTACTGCTGTCTCTCTACATACTACTCTCTACTGTTGTCTCTCTACATACTACTCTCTTCTGTTGTCTCTCTACATACTACTCTCTACTGTTGTCTCTCTACATACTACTCTCTTCTGTTGTCTCTCTACATACTACTCTCTACTGTTGTCTCTCTACATACTACTCTCTTCTGTTGTCTCTCTACATACTACTCTCTACTGTTGTCTCTACATACTACTCTCTACTGTTGTCTCTCTACATACTACTCTCTTCTGTTGTCTCTCTACATACTACTCTCTACTGTTGTCTCTACATACTACTCTCTTCTGTTGTCTCTCTACATACTACTCTCTACTGTTGTCTCTCTACATACTACTCTCTACTGTTGTCTCTCTACATACTACTCTCTACTGTTGTCTCTACATACTACTCTCTACTGTTGTCTCTCTACATACTACTCTCTACTGTTGTCTCTCTACATACTACTCTCTACTGTTGTCTCTACATACTACTCTCTACTGTTGTCTCTACATACTACTCTCTACTGTTGTCTCTCTACATACTACTCTCTACTGTTGTCTCTCTACATACTACTCTCTACTGTTGTCTCTCTACATACTACTCTCTACTGTTGTCTCTCTACATACTACTCTCTACTGTTGTCTCTACATACTACTCTCTACTGTTGTCTCTCTACATACTACTCTCTACTGTTGTCTCTCTACATACTACTCTCTACTGTTGTCTCTACATACTACTCTCTACTGTTGTCTCTACATACTACTCTCTACTGATGTCTCTCTACATACTACTCTCTACTGTTGTCTCTCTACATACTACTCTCTACTGTTGTCTCTGTACATACTACTCTCTACTGTTGTCTCTCTACATACTACTCTCTACTGTTGTCTCTACATACTACTCTCTACTGATGTCTCTCTACATACTACTCTCTACTGTTGTCTCTACATACTACTCTCTTCTGTTGTCTCTCTACATACTACTCTCTACTGTTGTCTCTCTACATACTACTCTCTTCTGTTGTCTCTCTACATACTATTCTCTACTGTTGTCTCTACATACTACTCTCTACTGTTGTCTCTCTACATACTACTCTCTTCTGTTGTCTCTCTACATACTACTCTCTACTGTTGTCTCTCTACATACTACTCTCTACTGTTGTCTCTCTACATACTACTCTCTACTGTTGTCTCTCTACATACTACTCTCTACTGTTGTCTCTACATACTACTCTCTACTGTTGTCTCTACATACTACTCTCTACTGTTGTCTCTCTACATACTACTCTCTACTGTTGTCTCTCTACATACTACTCTCTACTGTTGTCTCTACATACTACTCTCTACTGTTGTCTCTACATACTACTCTCTACTGTTGTCTCTCTACATACTACTCTCTACTGTTGTCTCTCTACATACTACTCTCTACTGTTGTCTCTACATACTACTCTCTACTGTTGTCTCTACATACTACTCTCTACTGATGTCTCTCTACATACTACTCTCTACTGTTGTCTCTCTACATACTACTCTACTGTTGTCTCTCTACATACTACTCTCTACTGTTGTCTCTCTACATACTACTCTCTACTGTTGTCTCTCTACATACTACTCTCTACTGTTGTCTCTACATACTACTCTCTACTGTTGTCTCTACATACTACTCTCTTCTGTTGTCTCTCTACATACTACTCTCTACTGTTGTCTCTACATACTACTCTCTACTGTTGTCTCTCTACATACTACTCTCTACTGTTGTCTCTACATACTACTCTCTACTGTTGTCTCTACATACTACTCTCTACTGTTGTCTCTACATACTACTCTCTACTGTTGTCTCTCTACATACTACTCTCTACTGTTGTCTCTCTACATACTACTCTCTACTGTTGTCTCTCTACATACTACTCTCTACTGTTGTCTCTACATACTACTCTCTACTGTTGTCTCTCTACATACTACTCTCTACTGTTGTCTCTACATACTACTCTCTACTGTTGTCTCTACATACTACTCTCTACTGATGTCTCTCTACATACTACTCTCTACATACTACTCTCTACTGATGTCTCTCTACATACTACTCTCTACTGCTGTCTCTTTACATACTACTCTCTACTGTTGTCTCTCTACATACTACTCTCTACTGTTGTCTCTCTACATACTACTCTCTACTGTTGTCTCTCTACATACTACTCTCTACTGCTGTCTCTCTACATACTACTCTCTACTGTTGTCTCTCTACATACTACTCTCTACTGTTGTCTCTACATACTACTCTCTACTGCTGTCTCTCTACATACTACTCTCTACTGTTGTCTCTCTACATACTACTCTCTACTGTTGTCTCTCTACATACTACTCTCTACTGTTGTCTCTCTACATACTACTCTCTACTGTTGTCTCTACATACTACTCTCTACTGTTGTCTCTCTACATACTACTCTCTACTGTTGTCTCTACATACTACTCTCTACTGTTGTCTCTACATACTACTCTCTACTGTTGTCTCTACATACTACTCTCTACTTATGTCTCTCTACATACTACTCTCTACTGCTGTCTCTCTACATACTACTCTCTACTGTTGTCTCTCTACATACTACTCTCTACTGTTGTCTCTACATACTACTCTCTACTGTTGTCTCTACATACTACTCTCTACTTATGTCTCTCTACATACTACTCTCTACTGCTGTCTCTCTACATACTACTCTCTACTGTTGTCTCTACATACTACTCTCTACTGTTGTCTCTACATACTACTCTCTACTGATGTCTCTCTACATAATACTCTCTACTGTTGTCTCTACATACTACTCTCTACTGTTGTCTCTACATACTACTCTCTACTGTTGTCTCTACATACTACTCTCTACTTATGTCTCTCTACATACTACTCTCTACTGCTGTCTCTCTACATACTACTCTCTACTGTTGTCTCTCTACATACTACTCTCTACTGTTGTCTCTCTACATACTACTCTCTACTGATGTCTCTCTACATACTACTCTCTACTGATGTCTCTCTACATACTACTCTCTACTGTTGTCTCTACATACTACTCTCTACTGTTGTCTCTACATACTACTCTCTACTGTTGTCTCTACATACTACTCTCTACTGTTGTCTCTACATACTACTCTCTACTGGTGTCTCTACATACTACTCTCTACTGTTGTCTCTACATACTACTCTCTACTGTTGTCTCTCTACATACTACTCTCTACTGTTGTCTCTACATACTACTCTCTACTGTTGTCTCTACATACTACTCTCTACTGTTGTCTCTCTACATACTACTCTCTACTGATGTCTCTACATACTACTCTCTACTGATGTCTCTCTACATACTACTCTCTACTGTTGTCTCTCTACATACTACTCTCTACTGTTGTCTCTCTACATACTACTCTCTACTGTTGTCTCTCTACATACTACTCTCTACTGTTGTCTCTACATACTACTCTCTACTGTTGTCTCTACATACTACTCTCTACTGTTGTCTCTCTACATACTACTCTCTACTGTTGTCTCTCTACATACTACTCTCTACTGTTGTCTCTCTACATACTACTCTCTACTGTTGTCTCTACATACTACTCTCTACTGATGTCTCTCTACATACTACTCTCTACTGTTGTCTCTACATACTACTCTCTACTGTTGTCTCTACATACTACTCTCTACTGATGTCTCTCTACATACTACTCTCTACTGTTGTCTCTCTACATACTACTCTCTACTGATGTCTCTCTACATACTACTCTCTACTGTTGTCTCTCTACATACTACTCTCTACTGTTGTCTCTACATACTACTCTCTACTGTTGTCTCTCTACATACTACTCTACTGTTGTCTCTACATACTACTCTCTACTGATGTCTCTCTACATACTACTCTCTACTGATGTCTCTCTACATACTACTCTCTACTGTTGTCTCTCTACATACTACTCTCTACTGTTGTCTCTACATACTACTCTCTACTGTTGTCTCTCTACATACTACTCTCTACTGTTGTCTCTCTACATACTACTCTCTACTGTTGTCTCTACATACTACTCTCTACTGTTGTCTCTCTACATACTACTCTCTACTGTTGTCTCTCTACATACTACTCTCTACTGATGTCTCTCTACATACTACTCTCTACTGTTGTCTCTCTACATACTACTCTCTACTGTTGTCTCTACATCCTACTCTCTACTGTTGTCTCTACATACTACTCTCTACTGTTTTTGTCTTCAGGACATCAACGCGTACGCCTGCGTCACGGGGAAGCCCATCAGTCAGGGAGGGATCCACGGGCGGATCTCCGCCACCGGCCGAGGAGTCTTCCACGGCATCGAGAACTTCATCAACGAGCCCTCCTACATGAGCCAGCTGGGCCTGAGTCCCGGCTTCAACGACAAGACCTTCGTCGTCCAGGTACGTGTCCACGTACGCGTCCAGGTACGCGTCCACCTACGCGTCCACGTACGCGTCCAGGTACGCGTCCAGGTACGCGTC
>JABXJD010000562.1:32500-35000 GCA_013375575.1 Percina caprodes | reverse complement strand
TAGACCTTAGTGGTCCCCTAATACTGTATCTGAAGTCTCTTTATATAGACCTTAGTGGTCCCTAATACTGTATCTGAAGTCTCTTTATATAGACCTTAGTGGTCCCCTAATACTGTATCTGAAGTCTCTTTATATAGACCTTAGTGGTCCCCTAATACTGGATCTGAAGTCTCTTTATATAGACCTTAGTTGTCCCTAATACTGTATCTGAAGTCTCTTTATATAGACCTTAGTGGTCCCCTAATACTGGATCTGAAGTCTCTTTATATAGACCTTAGTGGTCCCTAATACTGTATCTGAAGTCTCTTTATATAGACCTTAGTGGTCCCTAATACTGTATCTGAAGTCTCTTTATATAGACCTTAGTGGTCCCTAATACTGTATCTGAAGTCTCTTTATATAGACCTTAGTGGTCCCTAATACTGTATCTGAAGTCTCTTTATATAGACCTTAGTGGTCCCTAATACTGTATCTGAAGTCTCTTTATATAGACCTTAGTGGTCCCTAATACTGGATCTGAAGTCTCTTTATATAGACCTTAGTGGTCCCTAATACTGTATCTGAAGTCTCTTTATATAGACCTTAGTGGTCCCTAATACTGTATCTGAAGTCTCTTTATATAGACCTTAGTGGTCCCTAATACTGTATCTGAAGTCTCTTTATATAGACCTTAGTGGTCCCTAATACTGTATCTGAAGTCTCTTTATATAGACCTTAGTGGTCCCTAATACTGTATCTGAAGTCTCTTTATATAGACCTTAGTGGTCCCCTAATACTGTATCTGAAGTCTCTTTATATAGACCTTAGTGGTCCCTAATACTGTATCTGAAGTCTCTTTATATAGACCTTAGTGGTCCCTAATACTGTATCTGAAGTCTCTTTATATAGACCTTAGTGGTCCCTAATACTGTATCTGAAGTCTCTTTATATAGACCTTAGTGGTCCCTAATACTGGATCTGAAGTCTCTTTATATAGACCTTAGTGGTCCCTAATACTGGATCTGAAGTCTCTTTATATAGACCTTAGTGGTCCCTAATACTGTATCTGAAGTCTCTTTATATAGACCTTAGTGGTCCCCTAATACTGTATCTGAAGTCTCTTTATATAGACCTTAGTGGTCCCTAATACTGTATCTGAAGTCTCTTTATATAGACCTTAGTGGTCCCTAATACTGTATCTGAAGTCTTTTATATAGACCTTAGTGGTCCCCTAATACTGTATCTGAAGTCTCTTTTATATAGACCTTAGTGGTCCCTAATACTGTATCTGAAGTCTCTTTATATAGACCTTAGTGGTCCCTAATACTGTATCTGAAGTCTCTTTATATAGACCTTAGTGGTCCCTAATACTGTATCTGAAGTCTCTTTATATAGACCTTAGTGGTCCCTAATACTGGATCTGAAGTCTCTTTATATAGACCTTAGTGGTCCCTAATACTGGATCTGAAGTCTTTTTATATAGACCTTAGTGGTATCTAATACTGTATCTGAAGTCTCTTTTATATAGACCTTAGTGGTCCCTAATACTGTATCTGAAGTCTCTTTATATAGACCTTAGTGGTCCCCTAATACTGGATCTGAAGTCTCTTTATATAGACTTTAGTTGTCCCTAATACTGTATCTGAAGTCTCTTTATATAGACCTTAGTGGTCCCTAATACTGGATCTGAAGTCTCTTTATATAGACCTTAGTGGTCCCTAATACTGTATCTGAAGTCTCTTTATATAGACCTTAGTGGTCCCTAATACTGTATCTGAAGTCTCTTTATATAGACCTTAGTGGTCCCTAATACTGTATCTGAAGTCTCTTTATATAGACCTTAGTGGTCCCTAATACTGGATCTGAATTATATAATTATACCAATATAACATTGGTATAATTATTTTGTTTTTATGAATGTTTTTACATATAAAATATAGTTTAATAATATAATTTTTTTCACAAACTTTTCCGCAATTTTAATTTTCTCATTTTTTAAAAATAAATATTTAAAAAATATTTAAAAAAAATGTTTTGATCCAAAAACCTTCATTAAACATAAAATAAAATCAATAATATAAAAATAAAAACAATACATAGAATTATAACACACCTACAGCTGGGCGGGGCTCTCCTCCTCCTCCTCCTCCAATCAGCAGGCTGTATTCGCCAGGGCTCTCCTCCTCCTCCAATCAGCGGGCTGTATTCGCCAGGGCTCTTCTCCTGTTTCCACCAATCAGCGGGCTGTATTTGCCAGGGCTCTCCTCCTCCTCCTCCAATCAGCGGGCTGTATTCGCCGCGCAGCGCCGGAATTCCCCTCGAGCTCGGGTGCTTTCCACTGCTGCTGGTTACCCTGACAACACCGCTGGCTGAGAACGCTCACCTTCAAAATAAAAGCCTTTGAAGCCTTTCAGTCAACGAGCGATCCAACACATTAAAACTTGATTTAGAGCCTTAAAAGAGGCTGAAAACAGCTGAAACTTTGGGATTGAAAACTATTTGAGACAAATAAATTATTTTC
>JABXJD010000562.1:5000-10000 GCA_013375575.1 Percina caprodes | reverse complement strand
TGGACCCACTAGGAGTTGACTGGACCCACTGGGAGCTGACTGGTCCCACTGGGAGCTGACTGGTCCCACTGGGAGCTGACTGGACCCACTGGGAGCTGACTGGTCCCACTGGGAGCTGACTGGACCCACTAGGAGTTGACTGGACCCACTGGGAGCTGACTGGTCCCACTGGGAGCTGACTGGTCCTTGTTCCTGTCTGCAGGTTTCCAGTTCAACCAGATGAACGGAGGAACAGGAGGAGTCTTCTTCACCACCAACTTCACGGGTTTCGGCGGCGGTGGCGGAGGGGGGGGCGGTGCTCAGATGCCCGGCTCCGCCCCCCAGACGGGGGTTGCACAGCAACAGACGGACGGACAGACAACAGGACAGACTGCTCGCCGCTGCAGCAGCAGCTGTTCCAGATCGGTAAGACACGGTTAGATGTGATCAGGCTTCTCCACCACAGACTCTCTCCACCACAGACTCTCTCCACCACAGACTGCTCCACCACAGACTGCTCCACCACAGACTCGCTCCACCACAGACTCTCTCCATCCCAGACTCTCTCCACCACAGACTCTCTCCATCCCAGACTCTCTCCACCACAGACTGCTCCACCACAGACTGCTCCACCACAGACTCGCTCCACCACAGACTCTCTCCATCCCAGACTCTCTCCACCACAGACTGCTCCACCACAGACTGCTCCACCACAGACTCGCTCCACCACAGACTGCTCCACCACAGACTCTCTCCACCACAGACTCTCTCCACCACAGACTGCTCCACCACAGACTCGCTCCACCACAGACTCTCTCCATCCCAGACTCTCTCCACCACAGACTCTCTCCATCCCAGACTCTCTCCACCACAGACTGCTCCACCACAGACTGCTCCACCACAGACTCGCTCCACCACAGACTCTCTCCATCCCAGACTCTCTCCACCACAGACTGCTCCACCACAGACTGCTCCACCACAGACTCGCTCCACCACAGACTGCTCCACCACAGACTCTCTCCACCACAGACTCTCTCCACCACAGACTCCACCACAGACTCTCTCCATCCCAGACTCTCTCCACCACAGACTCTCTCCACCACAGACTCTCTCCATCCCAGACTCTCTCCACCACAGACTGCTCCACCACAGACTGCTCCACCACAGACTCGCTCCACCACAGACTGCTCCACCACAGACTCTCTCCACCACAGACTCTCCACCACAGACTCTCTCCACCACAGACTCTCTCCATCCCAGACTCTCTCCACCACAGACTCTCTCCATCCAGACTCTCTCCATCCCAGACTCTCTCCACCACAGACTCTCTCCACCACAGACTCTCTCCACCACAGACTGCTCCACCCCAGACTCTCTCCACCACAGACTCTCTCCACCACAGACTCTCTCCACCACAGACTGCTCCACCCCAGACTCTCTCCACCACAGACTCTCTCCATCCCAGACTCTCTCCATCCCAGACTCTCTCCACCACAGACTCTCTCCACCACAGACTCTCTCCACCACAGACTGCTCCACCCCAGACTCTCTCCACCCCAGACTCTCTCCACCACAGACTCTCCACCACAGACTGCTCCACCCCAGACTCTCTCCACCCCAGACTCTCTCCATCCCAGACTCGCTCCACCCCAGACTCGCTCCACCACAGACTCTCTCCATCCCAGACTCGCTCCACCACAGACTCTCTCCATCCCAGACTCTCTCCATCCCAGACTCTCTCCACCACAGACTCTCTCCACCACAGACTCTCTCCATCCCAGACTCTCTCCACCACAGACTCTCTCCACCACAGACTCTCTCCACCACAGACTCTCTCCACCACAGACTCTCTCCATCCCAGACTCTCTCCACCACAGACTCTCTCCATCCCAGACTCTCCATCCCAGACTCTCTCCACCACAGACTCTCTCCACCACAGACTCTCTCCATCCCAGACTCTCTCCACCACAGACTCTCTCCACCACAGACTCTCTCCACCACAGACTCTCTCCACCACAGACTCTCTCCATCCCAGACTCTCTCCACCACAGACTCTCTCCACCACAGACTCTCCATCCCAGACTCTCCACCACATCAGTGCTGATTGGATTAGTGTTCATATAGTCTCCTATTTTTAATAGGGACACCTATCCCCTGCAGTACTCCAGAGTACCCCTAGGGGACACCTGTACCCGAGGGGACACCTATCCCTGTAGTCCTCCAAAGCACCCGAGGGGGTCATTAAAAGCAGAAAATATCCCGATTCACATGAATGTTCTGATCCGGTCTCTGTTTGCAGCCGCCGCGCTCCAGGGCCGAGCCTCGCAGAGCGCCAGGCAGATGGCGGCGGCCCTGCTGCAGTACTGCAGCACCGGGGACGCCCGGGTCCTCCTGGCCCTCCAGAGACACCTCTGTGGAGTCCAGGACGCCAACGGAGACACGTGAGTTATTATGTGTGTTGTTATGAGGTCAGAGATCACACACACACACAGAGACACACAGACACACACACACACACAGAGACGCACACACACACACACACACACACAGGGACACACACACACACGGACACACACACACAAACACACACAGGGACACACACACAGAGACACACACACAGAGACACACACACACACACACACACACTTTAAGTTTTATCATTTCAAGACTTTTGAAGGTTGTTGTTGTTTTTTCCCACAGTCCTTTGCACCTGGCCATCATCCACCAGCAGTCGGCTGTGATCCAGCAGCTGATCCACACTCTGCTCAGCAGCCGGCAGCACAGCATCCTGGACACCCCCAACCACCTCCGCCAGGTAGCCCCCTCCACCTTACACCCCAACCACCTCCGCCAGGTAGCCCCCTCCACCTTACACCCCAACCACCTCCGCCAGGTAGCCCCCTCCACCTTACACCCCAACCACCTCCGCCAGGTAGCCCCCTCCACCTGACACCCCCAACCACCTCCGCCAGGTAGCCCTCCACCTTACACCCCCAACCACCTCCGCCAGGTAGCCCTCCACCTTACACCCCAACCACCTCCGCCAGGTAGCCCCTCCACCTTACACCCCCAACCACCTCCGCCAGGTAGCCCTCCACCTTACACCCCAACCACCTCCGCCAGGTAGCCCCTCCACCTTACACCCCCAACCACCTCCGCCAGGTAGCCCTCCACCTGTACACCCCAACCACCTCCGCCAGGTAGCCCCTCCACCTGACACCCCCAACCACCTCCGCCAGGTAGCCCCTCCACCTGACACCCCCAACCACCTCCGCCAGGTAGCCCTCCACCTGACACCCCCAACCACCTCCGCCAGGTAGCCCCCTCCACCTGTCTACCTCTCTCCCCTTTCATTTGTTTAGCTGTCCTGTCAAATAAAGGTGTGTGTGTGTGTGTGTGTGTGTGTGTGTGTGTGTGTGTGTGTGTGTGTGTACTCTCCGTTGCCAGGAACTAACCAACCTCCCCAGTCTCCCTGCTGTTGTCTCTGCAGACTCTCACACACACACACACACACACACACACACACACACACACTCTCTCACACACTCTGCTGCTGTCTCTGCAGACTCCTCTCCACCTGGCGGTGATCACCCGGCAGGTGAAGGCGCTGGAGGCGTTGCTGAGGGCGGGGGCCGACCCCACCCTGGTGGACAACGATGGCCGCAGCCCGCTGCACCTGGCGGCGCTGGCCGGGGACGCCGCCTCGCTCCGCCCCCTGCTGGCTCACCTGGGGGAACGCCACGCCCACCTGGTCAACACACCCGACTACCACGGTGAGAAGAGTAGTCAGGGAGGGTGCAGGACGCACGCACACACACACACGCACACGTACGCACACACACACACACACACTCTTGCACTAAAAGAAAAGACTCACTGTGTGTGTGTCCGTCTCAGGTCTGCACCCGCTCCACCTGGCCGTGAGGCGGGACGGCGAGCGCTGCCTCCGCCTGGTGGAGGCGGAGCCAAAATCAACGCCCGAGCAGAAGAGCGGAACACGGCGCTCCACCTGGCCGTGAGGGACAACCTCTTCAAGGTGGCCTGCACACTCATCACAGAGGTAACACACACACACACACACACACACACACACACACTCATCACACAGGTAACACAATTCAATTCAATTTATTTATAGTATCAATTCATAACAAGAGTTATCTCGAGACCCTTTCCAGATAGAGTAGGTCTAGACCAGATAGAGCAGGTCTAGACCAGATAGAGCAGGTCTAGACCAGATAGAGCAGGTCTAGACCAGATAGAGTAGGTCTAGACAACACTCTATAATTTACAAGGACCCAACAGTTCTAGTAGTTCCCTCCAGAGTAAGCAACAGTGTGACAGTGGCGAGGAAAAGCTTCCTTTAGGAAGAAACCTGGGAAAGACCCAGACCCAGGCCCAGATCCAGACCCAGGCCCAGACCCAGACCCAGGCTCTTGGTAGGCGGTGTCTGACGACCAGTTGGGGTTAGAATGAAGAGTGGCAATAACAGTCACAGAAAAATAGTAGTTTGTAGTAGTTCTTTGTAGTAGTTCATGGTATAGCAGGACACTGTGCAGCATTACAAGGACCAGCAGGACGTAGCAGGACGTAGCAGGACGTAGCAGGACATACATACACACATTGACCATTTATTTATGTCCACATGAATAAAATGGTACAGGGACACAAATATTACAAATGCAGGACAATATGTAATAATATATAAGGGTAGAAGTAGCACAATAGGTCTTAAGTGTGTGTGTGTGTGTGTGTGTGTGTGTGTGTGTGTGTTTCCAGCTGAAGGCCGACGTTAACGCGCACGTTTGGAGGAAACACACCTCTGCATCTGGCTGCCAGCCTGGGCTCACCGACACTCTGCTCCATGCTCATCGCTGCAGGTCTCACACACACACAGAGACACACACACACAGAGACGCACACAAAGACACACACACACACAGAGACACACGCGCACAGACACACACACAGACACACACACAGAGAGAGACAGACACACACACACACAAACACAGAGACAA
>JABXJD010000562.1:0-2500 GCA_013375575.1 Percina caprodes | reverse complement strand
GTTTCTCTGTCCAATCAGACGCCACGGTGGACAGCGGCTTTGGCAGCCAGCCAATGGAAGAAGAGGAGCCGCCTGTGGCCAATCAGTGACGAGCAAAAGAAAACAATGTAGAGCAGCTTCAGAAACGCCGTCTCATCCTGCAGACAGCATGACTCAGCAGAACTGGACTCGAACCGGCGCACGCACGACGGGACACAAAGATTGTAAACAGGAAGTCAGCGGTTTACTCCTTCATCTCTATTTTAATATCTACTCATCTGTTTGAGTCCTTTTTATCAGAATAAATGGTTTTAACGTTAAAAATGATTTTAAGTTTTCTTCCCACCAGACTCCATGTAAATAATCATCATTTTAGCATCTTCATTCAGAGTGGACACACACACACTACATAAAACTACCAAAATAAGAGAGATAGAGGGACTCACACACACACTCACACAGACAGACACACACACGTTCTTTCATTCCTCTGATCTTAACTATTAGTCAAAATAATTCATAATTTCTGCTTTTAATCGCTAATATCAGGTATAATTCTATATAAATGAGGGTTAATATCAGGTATAATTCTATATAAATGAGGGTTAATATTAGGTATAATTCTATATAAATGAGGGTTAATATTAGGTATAATTCTATATAAATGAGGGTTAATATTAGGTATAATTCTATATAAATGAGGGTTAATATTAGGTATAATTCTATATAAATGAGGGTTAATATCAGGTATAATTCTAGATAAATGAGGGTTAATATCAGGTATAATTCTATATAAATGAGGGTTAATATCAGGTATAATTCTATATAAATGAGGGAATATTAGGTATAATTCTAGATAAATGAGGGTTAATATCAGGTATAATTCTATATAAATGAGGGTTAATATCAGGTATAATTCTATATAAATGAGGGTTAATATCAGGTATAATTCTAGATAAATGAGGGTTAATATCAGGTATAATTCTATAAATGAGGGTTAATATCAGGTATAATTCTATATAAATGAGGGTTAATATCAGGTATAATTCTATATAAATGAGGGTTATTGACCATGAAGTCCAGAAAGTATAAAACTAGTAAGATGATGGTAGTGGAAACTACAAAAAGTCTGAAAAATATATAAAATAATACATATTAATATAGTATACCTATTATATATAATTATTAAATTAAATTAATGTCTCTCTGTAGGGATCCAACCCATGTGTATTCTTGCGGGTTTTCTTTTCTCCCACGACACCCGAACGCAGCTTCTGTAACTTTGAATAAAACAAATGACTCAAGATTGTTTTCAATGTTTTTATTTTTGCGTCTAAGCCTCAAAATGATACAAACACGTTGTTGTGTTTCACTACGACCAAAATACCCGCACAGCATGTGGACAGTATGTACAGCGCTGCCGCGCAGAGCACCGCTGCCGCTGCCGCCGCCGCGCAGGGCAGAACAGCGCTGCCGCCGCCGCCGCCGCGCAGGACAGAACAACGCCGCCGCCGCCGCGCAGGACAGAACAGCGCTGCCGCTGCCGCCGCCGCGCAGGACAGAACAGCGCTGCCGCTGCCGCTGCCGCGCAGGACAGAACAGCGCTGCCGCTGCCGCCGCCGCGCAGGACAGAACAGCGCTGAAGCTGCCGCCGCCGCGCAGCGCCGCCGCGAGGCTGGGGAAACAAACTAAAAACGTTCACAGGAACTCAACGGAATAAATAAACTGCTTCCACTCGAATCTCTCAAACAGAAGGGCCCTAAAACGCAGCGAGTGCTAGCTGCTTAGCATTAGCTGCTTAGCGCTAGCTACTCTGCATTAGCCGCTAGCGCTAGCCGCTTCGCGCTAGCTGCTTTATGCTAGCTGCTTAGCGCCAGCTGCTTTATGCTAGCTGCTTAGCGCTAGCTGCTTTATGCTAGCTGCTAACACCGGCTAACAGTATGGCTTCTTGGTGAACTTGTGTATTTACATATGTTGGACACGGACAGCGAGCTGGAGGCGGCCATGACACGTTCATCCTGCGCTGTTAACGCTGCACAGAGCGGCAAATACACCTAGACTACATGGGGGCAGTCTAACCCCCGCTGCGTGTCAGCTGAGCGTTTCTGTGCTGGAGGCAAGGAGTAACTGGGGGCGTCTGTCTGGATTCAGAAAACAAAACATCGGAAATTTATGACGGGAACGTCCGAAAAACGCCGAGACGTCGAGAGGAAAACGACGAAAGTTCTGGAAAACAGCAAAAGTGAACGGAAAAGGGTCCGAGACGGGGGACAGCAGCCCTTCAAAATAAAACAAAGGGACTAAAACGTTGAGAAAAGGGTCCGAGACGGGGGACAGCAGCCCTTCAAAATAAAACAAAGGGACTAAAACGTTGAGAAAAGGGTCCGAGACGGGGGACAGCAGCCCTTCAAAATAAAACAAAGGGACTAAAACGTTGAGAAAAGGGTCCGAGATGGGGACAGCAGCCCTTCAAAATAAAACAAAGGGACTAAAACGTTGAGAAAAGGGTCTGAGACGGGGG
>JABXJD010001787.1:60000-72786 GCA_013375575.1 Percina caprodes | reverse complement strand
GGCCGTCGGTCCGATCCAGCGGAGGGCCCCCCCGCACAACTCTCACGGCTCGAGAGTTGATTGAGAGAGGCTTCCCCGCCATCTTTTCGATTAAGAACCCGCTACACTTTCTGGGCTGAACCTTCAGCCCAGTCAGCCGACAGTATGCCTCCAGGACGGCGATGTTGGTGGCCATGCCTTCCCAGGAATCGCTCAGTAGGACCAGATCATCCGCAAAGGCCAGCGCTGTAGCGGCAACGTCCCGTGTTATGACGAAGCCCCGACCCTCGCGTTCGAGTGTCTGGATCAGCGGGTCCAGAGCTACAAAAAGCAGGGGTGACATGGAGTCCCCTGCTTGACACCTACTTTCATGGCCAGGGTGCTGTGTTCCCTTCAGCACACTTTACCTGTGTTCGAACGTCCTCATACGAGTCTCTGACCAACCCCAGCATGTGATGGTCCAACCCTTTCCACCTCAGTGCGCCAAGAGGTGCTCTGAGAGATTGTGTCAAGGCCTTCGCAAAGTCGACGAATACCACCGCGAGGGAGCGCTTTCTCTCTTGCTCAGTCTCATGCACCCTGTCAGCAGTGAGAGGTTCTCTGAGCAGCCGGCAGAGGCGATGAAGCCCTCTGGCGCGGGTGGACAGGACACGCCGCTATCCTGCCCGTTATGATCCGAGAGAAGAGCCTCAGAACCACAGACGCGATTGTGATGGGCCGCCACTGGTTCACATCCGCATGTAAACTCACGTCTGCAGTCTTAGGTATCAGCACCGTCCGACACTTTTAAAGACCCCGGCAGGGTTCCCGAGACTAGCCACGCAGAGAACATTCGCGCCAGTTTCAGACCTTTAGGATCCCAACCCAGCAAATCCTTCCTGGAGATGCCATCCGGGCCGGGAAGGTCTTGGCCTTCATGGACCGGAGGTGAGTACTGACCTCTGCTGGGGAGATGAGATGGCGGAAGACCGAATTGTCCACCCTGCCGTAACCTCAAACTGACCCAGTCCTTTGAACGAGCCCACCTCACCCCACTGACCACGGAACACGGCCGTGATCTCTCCAAGGGGACTGGGCACGATGAACCCAGCTGTCCGTCCAGGACATATGATAGCTTAGCCGCGTGTCGGAGCGAAGCAGTCGGTACAAAAATCTCCTGGCCCTCCTTGACCTACTGTACTTCCTGCCCTCCTGTGAACGGGTGCTCAACAGGCATCGACCGAACAGAGCCTCCAGCCCTCCTCCTTCCCAGTCTCCGGATCAGTTTAGAGGCCGCAAATGCAATTGCCCCTGACGGCAATCGTCCTCTGTAACAGGGTGCCCTGTGGAGTCGCCGCCAGCTGCAGCCGTCTTCACCGCCCCACAACGATTCCTTCACCAAGTTTGGCGGCTCTGGCACCTCTCTGGGAGCAACCAACGTCTCAGAGAGTAGAGCACCTCGCTCCATCATCTGGCGGCCGAGCTCCTCCTGTTCCTGGAGAGCCTTACGCACTGACTTGCGCTTCAATCCTTCCCCTCTCCCTTCCTTCTCAGCTGGGGGCGACAGACTCGTTGCCTCCCTCGTGCTGGCACGGTCCGACTCCCGACTGGGGGCCGACCCTTCAATCCCTTCGCCGCACTCGGCCTGGCCAAAGATCTGGTCCTTCCACTCTCCGCCCTCCCCGCCACCTCGTCCACGTAGAGCGAGAGGTGGACGTGTCGCTTGTGCTGTGACAGACCCTAGACGAAGAGAAGAATCTAGTGCACAGTGTGCACCAGAATCTGGGCCCTAGCACCAGCTGGGGCTGCTTCCCCTTTGCACTTTGGTATATGACAGGCAATCTGGTGCTGTTTGGGTCTCACCATCCTGCACCTGCTGCACCTCCACAGGACATCCCTAATGCCGTGAACCCTCTTCAGGTGAATGAGAAGGTCCCTGACGGAAGAGGCCTGTCTGCCGCACACTCCCATGGGGGTGGTACCGAGGCTAACAGTGAGCTGTTCAGTTCCTTTATCGTCCGAGGCGCTGCTTCAGTCACAGGGCCGGCAGGAGGTGGGCTGTGAGGGTATAGTCCACGACTGACTGTCCGGCGCCGCTGATGTCAGCCCTTGATTCATCCCTCCACAATGATTCCACCGCTGGGCTTTGCCTTCAGACCTAGCGGCCTGTGGCGTCCCAGGGACGTGCGTACGGACGGACTCTCCAGTTTCGGTCCAAGGCAACGGAAGACTCCCAGGTGGTACCGAGGACCTCTTTAAGCCCTAAAGATGGCCCCTTCCCCACCTATCAGAGGAACCGCCCGTTTGGTTGGGGGGGACAGCGCCGCCGAGTCTCCCACCAACTTCCTCTTGGGACCACTGCCTCCAGTGGACCCGAGCTTTCGCCATCGGGAAAGAGACAAACGGTTGATTTTAGGAGCAGAGGTCTGGAGACCTGTACCCCCGTCAGCCGTGCTCTCCCCATTACAGCTACGGCTCCCATCTCCGTGCGACTTAGGAGACTGGGACCTGGCTTCAAGCCCAGAGGAGCTCCTCTCTCCCGTCACCATCCGGCCTGGGTGCTCGAACCTCCAGCCATCAGGAGTCTTCTCCTCCACGAGATGGACAATCGGTGGCGTCTGGGCGTGTCGGGCAGGGACTGACCCGACAGCTCCTTGAGAGGAGAAGCTCCTCCAGCGTGGAGGGTGGGGATCCGGACAGTGGTGATAGGGTGGCAGGACTATCCTGCCCCGATCCCCGCGCAAAACCGCCTGAGCAACCGCAGACCTCCATCGGCGCCAGGCCTGAGCAGGGGAAACCCCGCCTCCCAGAGCCAGGAGAACCACTCTCACCCATAATCGGTTCAACGCTCGCTGGTATCAACTGAACTGTGTTGTTTGATCTCTTGGCTACTGCGGCGAGAACCTTCCCTGACCCACAGAGCTAATCAATATGAAGTAGACCGAAGTCCGTGCCACCAATGCATGCTATATTCTTTCGTATCCAGCCTGATCCAGTCTCCTTCGGATGACTTGATCAATTTTACCGCATTTTAACGCCCTCTCCTCCGATCCACCATGACCTGCATCGCGTGGTCATATCCAGTTCCTGATGCTTCATAATCTGCCGCCATTGGTTCACATCCGCATGTAAGCTCACCTCGTCTTGGTTGAGTTAACCTCGTATTCTCCGTTGCCTACTGAGACTGCCGCCTTCTTCGAGACGCCTGCTGTAACTTAGCCAGACTGTCAGCTATAAGGGCATGGCGTAGTCAAAATACTACTCCCAGTATTAAGCTAAGGCTGGACCCTCCCCCATTTATTCGCAAATCTCCTAGTGTAGGAGGGGTGACCCACTAAGCCCCGAGCCTCCGATTACAGAGTCGTCACTGAAACCGTGGGAAATACTGCTTGCTAACTCCTATTCCCATTTCTGATGCGTCCGAATCAGCCGCCATTATGGTTACACCCGCATGTAACTCCGTCAGCAAACTCATGAGTGGGAGCACCTATAGTCACTTCTTATAGAACCCCCTCAGGGCTCACGCCCAAAAAGAGGTAGTATTCAGCCTGTGTATTTGTATTCCCAGTTTCTGATGTTTCCGCACCTGCCGCCATATGGATCATATCCGTTTGTAATCTCATATCTGCAGCCTTACGTATAAGCGTCCTCTGACACTTCATATAGACCCCGCAGGGCCTCACCTTCTAAAACACGGGGATAACTCGCCTCGTGTTCATTTCCTTGTTTCTGATGTTTCGGCACCCACCGCCATGGGTTTACCTACGCATGTGACCTCCGCCCACAGTCACTCATATTTTGGACCCCCCGCAGGGTCCCTGCCTTTGATGCTTCACTGTCACTCAAATCCCGGGAGTTTCCTGCCCGCTTGGTCATATTCCAAGTTTCTGATGTTTCAGAACCAGCCGCCATTTGGATCACATCCGCATGTGAACTCTCATCTGCAGCTTTGTGTCTGAGCGTAACCCGACACTTCTTTAAGACCCTCATCAGTGTTCCATTTCGGAGTAGGACCACTGGGTCAGACGGGGCTTCTTGGTCGCGCTACAAATCGGCCGCCCCGGAGGAACGCGGGGAAAAGTCCGAGACTCCCACGCATGACCCTCCAGGCCTAGAGGCGAACCCGCGTCCGGAGGAACCCGCCCAACACCGCGCATGGCCGGCCGGGCGGGGCCCTCCGATGGCGGATCACGCTTGCGAATCGGTCGGTGGGTGAAAGTGTCGAGAACCGGCGCAGCGTAGGGACAAACGCTGCCAAAACTGTCCGGTTGAGGTATACATAGGCTGGGCTTGCCTCCCCGAGACTCCTCGGTGCACTTCTCTGGAGGCCTATGTTTTCAAAAACTGGGTTTCCGAAATCGTGCAGAGGGTAGCTGCCAAAACCACCCCAAAGTGACGCGACCGGAGAAGGCAAATTTGCAGAAGCGGTAGACCCTCTACCGCTTCGCCCTTCCTCGGTCGAAAAACTTAGAAAAATCCCGACTTTCGTGCCCCAGGTAACCTAACTTTCATACTTTGAGCGTTTTTTTCTAAGTTTTCGACCGAGGAAGGCAACGGGAAGGACATGGTCCACCGCTTATGCATTTTCCCCCTCCCGGTCGACACTTAGAAAATTTTCAACACTTTGAAAATTTTCAACACTTAGAAAAAAGTTGACACTTTGAAAATTTTCAACACTTAGAAAAAAGTTGACACTTAGAAAATTTTCAACACTTAGAAAAAAGTTGACACTTTGAAAATTTTCAACACTTAGAAAAAGTTGACACTTAGAAAAATTTCAACACTTAGAAAAATTTGGGACTTTGAAAATTTCGACCGGGAAGGTGACTCATAAGCGGGACAAGGTCCACCGCTTCTGCATACTCCCCTTCTCCGGTCGGCACTTAGAAAATTTTTCGACTTTGAAAATTTTCGACCGGGAAGGTGACCCATAAGGGACAAGGTCCACCGCTTCTGCATACTCCCTTCTCCGGTCGGCACTTTGAAAAATTTCCACACTTTGAAAAATTTCGACCGGGAAGGTGACTCATAAGCGGGACAAGGTCCACCGCTTCTGCATACTCCTTCTCCGGTCGGCACTTAGAAAAATTTCGACTTTGAAAATTTTCGACCGGGAAGGTGACCCATAAGCGGGACAAGGTCCACCGCTTCTGCATACTCCTTCTCCGGTCGGCACTTAGAAAAATTTCGGGACTTTGAAAATTTTCGACCGGGAAGGTGACCCATAAGCGGGACAAGGTCCACCGCTTCTGCATACTCCCTTCTCCGGTCGGCACTTAGAAAATTTCCACACTTTGAAAAATTTCGACCGGGAAGGTGACTCATAAGCGGGACAAGGTCCACCGCTTCTGCATACTCCCTTCTCCGGTCGGCACTTAGAAAAAAACGGCGGCTCAGCTTGACTCGCTCTCTCTCCGGGAGCTTCCTCCGGAGAAGAGGCCCTGATGAAATCATCCGGGATAGACGCACCGTGTGCGGACTGAGCTGCGGGACTCTCCTCTCAACCTCCGCCCGGTTCCTGCGGAGGAAAGGGCGTCTAAACTAAGTTAAATTCATACGGGAGAGACGCACCGTCTTCGGACTGAGCTGTGGGCACTCTCCCTCTCAACCTCCGCCCGGTTCCTGCGGAGGAAAGGGGTCTAAACTAAGTTAAATTCATCCGGGAGAGACGCACCGTCTTCGGACTGAGCTGTGGGCACTCTCCCTCTCACCTCCGCCAAAGTTAAAGTGGAGGAAAGGGCGTCTAAACGCGGTTAAGGTCGTCCGGGAGAGACGCACCGCCTTCGGGCTGAGCTGTGGGCACTCTCCTCTCACCTCCGCCAAAGTTAAAGTGGAGGAAAGGGCGTCTGAACGCGGTTAAAGTCATCCGGGAGACGCACCGCCTTCGGACTGAGCTGTGGGGACTCTCGCTCTCACCTCCGCCAAAGTTAAAGTGGAGGAAAGGGCGTCTAAACGCGGTTAAAGTCATCCGGGGGAGACGCTCCGTCTTCGGACTGAGCTGTGGGGACTCTCGCTCTCACCTCCGCCAAAGTTAAAGTGGAGGAAAGGGCGTCTAAACGCGGTTAAAGTCATCCGGGGGAGACGCACCGTCTTCGGGCTGAGCTGTGGGACTCTCGCTCTCACCTCCGCCAAAGTTAAAGTGGAGGAAAGGGCGTCTAAACGCGGTTAAAGCAATCCGGGGGAGACGCTCCGTCTTCGGACTGAGCTGTGGGGACTCTCCCTATCACCTCCGCCAAAGTTAAAGTGGAGGAAAGGGCGTCTAAACGCGGTTAAAGCAATCCGGGGGAGACGCACCGTCTTCGGACTGAGCTGTGGGGACTCTCGCTCTCACCTCCGCCAAAGTTAAAGTGGAGGAAAGGGCGTCTAAACGCGGTTAAAGTCATCCGGGGGAGACGCACCGTCTTCGGGCTGAGCTGTGGGGACTCTCGCCTCACCTCCGCCAAAGTTAAAGTGGAGGAAAGGGCGTCTAAACGCAGTTAAAGTCATCCGGGAGACGCACCGTCTTCGGGCTGAGCTGTGGGGACTTCGCCTCACCTCCGCCAAAGTTAAAGTGGAGGAAAGGGCGTCTAAACGCGGTTAAAGCAATCCGGGGGAGACGCTCCGTCTTCGGACTGAGCTGTGGGACTCTCCTATCTCCGCCAAAGTTAAAGTGGAGGAAAGGGCGTCTAAACGCGGTTAAAGCAATCCGGGGGAGACGCTCCGTCTTCGGACTGAGCTGTGGGGACTCCCGCTCTACCTCCGCCAAAGTTAAAGTGGAGGAAAGGGCGTCTAAACGCGGTTAAAGTCATCCGGGAGACGCACCGTCTTCGGCTGAGCTGTGGGGACTCTCGCTCACCTCCGCCAAAGTTAAAGTGGAGGAAAGGGCGTCTAAACGCGGTTAAAGTCATCCGGGAGACGCACCGCCTTCGGGCTGAGCTGTGGGGACTCTCGCTCTCACCTCCGCCAAAGTTAAAGTGGAGGAAAGGGCGTCTAAACGCGGTTAAAGTCATCCGGGGGAGACGCACCGTCTTCGGACTGAGCTGTGGGGACTCTCGCCTCACCTCCGCCAAAGTTAAAGTGGAGGAAAGGGCGTCTAAACGCGGTTAAAGTCATCCGGGGGAGACGCACCGTCTTCGGACTGAGCTGTGGGGACTCTCGCTCACCTCCGCCAAAGTTAAAGTGGAGGAAAGGGCGTCTAAACGCGGTTAAAGCATCCGGGAGACGCTCCGCCTTCGGACTGAGCTGTGGGGACTCTCCCTATCACCTCCGCCAAAGTTAAAGTGGAGGAAAGGGCGTCTAAACGCGGTTAAAGCAATCCGGGGGAGACGCTCCGTCTTCGGACTGAGCTGTGGGGACTCTGCCTATCACCTCCGCCAAAGTTAAAGTGGAGGAAAGGGCGTCTAAACGCGGTTAAAGTCATCCGGGAGACGCACCGCTTCGGACTGAGCTGTGTCCACTCTCCCTCTTCTCATGCTCCTGGTAACATCGGAAGAACCACAGGGACAAAGTGGTTGAGAAAACTTCCGTGATGAGACGCAAAAAAGTGCGTACAGCTCTGCCGACCCCCTCGCATCCTCCGCCGGGTTACAGCGGAGGAAAGGGCGAAAATGCGGTAAAATCGTCCGAGAGAAGACGCTGCGTCCGGGGACTAAGCTCTGCTGACCGCCCGCATCCTCCGCCGGGTTACAGCGGAGGGAAGGGCGTTAAAATGCGGTAAAATCGTCCGAGAGAAGACGCACCATCCGGGACTAAGTTTCTGCTGACCGCCCTCGCATCCTCCGCCGGGTTACAGCGGAGGAAAGGGCGTTAAAATGCGGTAAAATCGCCCGAGAAAAGACGCACCGTCCGGGACTAGCTGCTGCCTGCCCGCTGCATCCTCCGCCGGGTTACAGCGGAGGAAAGGGCGTCAAAATGCGGTAAAAATCGTCCGAGAAAAGACGCACCGTCCGGGGACTAAGCTCTGCTGACCGCTCGCATCCTCCGCCGGGTTACAGCGGAGGAAAGGGCGCAAAATGCGGTAAAATCGCCCGAGAAAAGACGCACCGTCCGGGGACTGAGCTCCGCCAGCTCTCCCTCTCATCCTCCGCCTTAACCATGGAGGAAACGCCGCCACATTGCCGCATTCATCCGGAGGGAACGCTCCATGAGCGGACTCACACTCCGGTGCTTTCGTTTCTCTGAGGCCCATGTTTTAAAAACTGGGTTTCCAATCGCAGAGGGTGGCTGCCAAAACCACCCCAAAGTGACGCGCACCGGAGAAGGCAAATTTTGCAGAAGCGGTACACCCTCTACCGCTTCTCCTTCCTCGGTCGAAAACTTAGAAAATCCCGAAATGTTCGCCCCTGGTAACCTAACGTGTTTGACCGAGGAAGGGGCGGTTTGCAGATGCGGTGACCTTATCCCGCTTCTGCATTTTCTGCCTTCCTCGGTCGAAATTTTTTTCCTTTTTTACACTTTAGACAGGCTCCAGAGAGGTCTTGCTCAAAGCTTATCCCCAGTTTGTGGCTCTGTTGCTGGGCCGTGACCTCCAGGGCCATGGCCTCCACTATAAGGCCCAAAATGATGCACTGACGCTGGGTTAACAGGCTCCAGCACCCCCATGCTCCTGCCCAAGGCCCAGTGTGAGTGTGACTGAGTCTGGCTGATGACCTCCAGGGCTACAGGCCTCCACTATATGCCCCAAAATGATGCACTGAAGCTGGGTTAACACTCTCCAGCACCCCCATGCTGCCTCCCAAGGCCCAGTAGGAGGCTCTGTCTCTGGGCAGTGACCTCCAGGGCTACAGGCCTCCACTATAAGGCCCAAAATGATGCACTGAAGCTGGGTTAACACTCTCCAGCACCCCCATGCTCCTCCCAAGGCCCAGTAGGAGGCTCTGTCTCTGGACAGTGACCTCCAGGGCTACAGGCCTCCACTAAAGGCCCAAAATGATGCACTGAAGCTGGGTTAACACTCTCCAGCACCCCCATGCTGCCTCCCATGGCCCAGTAGGAGGCTCTGTCTCTGGACAGTGACCTCCAGGGCTACAGGCCTCCACTGAAAGGCCCAAAATGATGCACTGAAGCTGGGTTAACACCCTCCAGCACCCACACACTCACTCCCAAGGCCCAGTAAGGGGCTCTGTCTCTGGGCTGATGACCTCCAGGGCTACAGGCCTCCACTATAAGGCCCAAAATGATGCACTGAAGCTGGGTTAACACCCTCCAGCACCCACACACTCACTCACAAGGCCCAGAAAGGGGCTCTGTCTCTGGGCAGTGACCTCCAGGGCTACAGGCCTCCACTATATGCCCCAAAATGATGCACTGAAGCTGGGTTAACATGCTCCAGCACCCCCATGCTCCCTCCCAAGGCCCAGAAAGGGGCTCTGTCTCTGGGCAGTGACCTCCAGGGCTACAGGCCTCCACTATATGCCCCAAAATGATGCACTGAAGCTGGGTTAACACTCTCCAGCACCCACACACTCACTCCCAAGGCCCAGTAAGAGGCTCTGTCTCTGGGCAGTGACCTCCAGGGCTACAGGCCTCCACTATAAGGCCCAAAATGATGCACTGAGGCTGGGTTAACAGGCTCCAGCACCCACACACACACTCCCAAGGCCCAGTTAGGGGCACTGAGCCTGGCCTTTGACCTCCAGGGCTACAGGCCTCCACTATATGCCCCAAAATGATGCACTGAAGCTGGGTTAACCCTCCAGCACCCACACACTCACTCCCAAGGCCCAGTAAGAGGCTCTGTCTCTGGGCAGTGACCTCCAGGGCTACAGGCCTCCACTATAAGGCCATGCTTGTGGCTCTGAGTCTGGCCTTTGACCTCCAGGGCTACAGGCCTCCACTATAAGGCCCAAAATGATGCACTGAAGTTGGGTTAACACCCTCCAGCACCCACACACTCACTCCCAAGGCCCAGAAAGAGGCTCTGTCTCTGGGCAGTGACCTCCAGGGCTACAGGCCTCCACTATAAGGCCCAAAATGATGCACTGAGGCTGGGTTAACAGGCTCCAGCACCCACACACACACTTCCAAGGCCCAGTTAGGGGCACTGAGCCTGGCCTTTGACCTCCAGGCCTATAGGCCTCCACTATATGCCCCAAAATGATGCACTGAAGCTGGGTTAACACCCTCCAGCAGCCACACACTCACTCCCAAGGCCCAGTAAGAGGCTCTGTGTCTGGGCAGTGACCTCCAGAGCTACAGGCCTCCACTATAAGGCCATGCTTGTGGCTCTGAGTCTGGCCTTTGACCTCCAGGGCTATAGGCCTCCACTATAAGGCCCAAAATGATGCACTGAGGCTGGGTTAACACTCTCCAGCACCCACACACTCACTCCCAAGGCCCAGAAAGAGGCTCTGTCTCTGGGCAGTGACCTCCAGGCCTACAGGCCTCCACTATAAGCCCCTGTCTCCACCTCTAAGTCTGGCTGATGACCTCCAGGGCTCCCAGCCTCCCCATAAGCCCCAAAGACATGCACTCTCACTGGGCTAACACCCTACACCATGCTCCCCACTAACTGCCTGGAAGTCTGCCCCACGACCTCCATGCCCACCAGCCTCCCTCAACCCCAACACAAACCCTCCAGGCCCGCCAGCCCAACACACCCCTACCCCTTACTCCGACCCTCCAGGGACCCCGCACCAGGCGGACCTGTGTACCCGAACTTAAGCACCCCTCCTCGGACTAAACACCCCCATCCACCTCCGCCGGAGTTTCGCCCCTGGTAACCTAAATAAAACTTTGTACCCCTGGTAACCTATCTAAACCTTCGTGCCCCTGGTTACCTAACTTTTTTTTTCTAAGTGTCTCAACACTTTGAAAACTTTTAGATTATTTTTTCGTGCCCCTGGTTACCTAACTTTTTTTTTTTTCTAAGTGTCTCAACACTTTGAAACTTTTTAGATTTTTTTTTTTTTCGTGCCCCTGGTTACCTAAGTGTTCCAATACTTTAACATTGCCTACCTTAAGAGAGTCATGGCTACTCCTCCGTTTGACTCTGCCATTTTTTTCTAAGTGTTGAGCTCCAGGGACCCAGGAGGTCCGACAGGGGCTGAGCCCGCGCTCAGGCCTCACGGTCGGCCTCCTCTCCGGTCCCCACACCCCCATGGATGTGGGGACTCTGCCGTTTTTTCTAAGTGTTGAGCTCCAGGGACATGAGGAGGTCCGACAGGGGCTGAGCTCGCGCTCAGGCCTCACGGTCGGCCTCTCTCCGGTCCCCCACCCCATGGATGTGGGGACTCTGCCGTTTTTTTCTAAGTGTTGAGCTCCAGGACATGAGGGAGGTCCGACAGGGGCTGAGCCCGCGCTCAGGCCTCACGGTCGGCCTCTCCGGTCCCCACCCCATGGATGTGGGGACTCTGCCGTTTTTTTTCTAAGTGTTGAGCTCCAGGGACATGAGGGGAGGTCCGACAGGGGCTGAGCCGCGCTCAGGCCTCACGGTCGGCTCTCTCTCCGGTCCCCACACCCCCATGGATGTGGGGACTCTGCTTTTTTCTAAGTGTTGAGCTCCAGGGACATGAGGAGGTCCGACAGGGCTGAGCGCGCTCAGGCCTCACGGTCGGCCTCCTCTCCGGTCCCCACACCCCCCATGGATGTGGGGACTCTGCCGTTTTTTTTCTAAGTGTTGAGCTCCAGGGACATGAGGGGAGGTCCGACAGGGGCTGAGCCCGCGCCAGGCCTCACGGTCGGCCTCCTCTCCGGTCCCCACACCCCCATGGATGTGGGGACTCTGCCGTTTTTTTCTAAGTGTTGAGCTCCAGGGACATGAGGAGGTCCGACAGGGCTGAGCCGCGCTCAGGCCTCACAGTCGGCCTCCTCTCCGGTCCCCACACCCCCCATGGATGTGGGGACTCCGCCGTTTTTTTTCTAAGTGTCTCAATACTTTGAAACTTTTCAATTTTTTTTTCGCGCCCCTGGTACAATAACTGACTTCCAGAGAGAGGAGGGGAGGTCGGACCGGGGCTGAGCCCACGCTCAGGCCTCACGGTCGGCCTCCCTCTCCGGTCCCCACACCCCCATGGATGTGGGGACTCTGCCGTTTTTTCTAAGTGTTGAGCTCCAGGGACATGAGGGAGGTCCGACAGGAGCTGAGCCCACGCTCAGGCCTCACGGTCGGCCTCCTCTCCGGTCCCCACACCCCCATGGATGTGGGGACTCTGCCGTTTTTTCTAAGTGTTGAGCTCCAGGGACCCAAGGAGGTCCGACAGGGCTGAGCCCGCGCTCAGGCCTCACGGTCGGCCTCCCTCTCCGGTCCCCACACCCCCCATGGATGTGGGGACTCTGCCGTTTTTTTTCTAAGTGTTGAGCTCCAGGGACCCAAGGGAGGTCCGACAGGGGCTGAGCCCGCGCTCAGGCCTCACAGTCGGCCTCTCCGGTCCCCACACCCCCATGGATGTGGGGACTCCGCTTTTTTTCTAAGTGTCTCAATACTTTGAAACTTTTCAATTTTTTTTTCGCGCCCTGGTACAATAACTGACTTCCAGAGAGAGGAGGGAGGTCGGACCGGGCTGAGCCCACGCTCAGGCCTCACGGTCGGCCTCCTCTCCGGTCCCCACACCCCCATGGATGTGGGGACTCTGCCGTTTTTTTCTAAGTGTTTAGCTCCAGGGACATGAGAGGGAGGTCCGACAGGGGCTGAGCCCACGCTCAGGCCTCACGGTCGGCCTCCTTCTCCGGTCCCCACACCCCGGTGGATGTGGGGACTCTGCCGTTTTTTTCTAAGTGTTGAGCTCCAGGGACATGAGGGAGGTCCGACAGGGGCTGAGCCCGCGCTCAGGCCTCACGGTCGGCCTCCTCTCCGGTCCCCACACCCCATGGATGTGGGGACTCTGCCGTTTTTTCTAAGTGTTGAGCTCC
>JABXJD010001787.1:40000-50000 GCA_013375575.1 Percina caprodes | reverse complement strand
GGCCCTGATGAAATCATCCGGGATAGACGCACCGTGTGCGGACTGAGCTGCGGGACTCTCCTCTCAACCTCCGCCCGGTTCCTGCGGAGGAAAGGGCGTCTAAACTAAGTTAAATTCATACGAGAGACGCACCGTCTTCGGACTGAGCTGTGGGCACTCTCCTCTCAACCTCCGCCCGGTTCCTGCGGAGGAAAGGGGGTCTAAACTAAGTTAAATTCATCCGGAGAGACGCACCGTCTTCGGACTGAGCTGTGGGCACTCTCCTCTCACCTCCGCCAAAGTTAAAGTGGAGGAAAGGGCGTCTAAACGCGGTTAAGGTCGTCCGGGAGAGACGCACCGTCTTCGGGCTGAGCTGTGGGCACTCTCCTCTCACCTCCGCCAAAGTTAAAGTGGAGGAAAGGGCGTCTGAACGCGGTTAAAGTCATCCGGGAGACGCACCGTCTTCGGACTGAGCTGTGGGGACTCGCTCTCACCTCCGCCAAAGTTAAAGTGGAGGAAAGGGCGTCTAAACGCGGTTAAAGTCATCCGGGAGACGCACCGTCTTCGGACTGAGCTGTGGGGACTCTCGCTCACCTCCGCCAAAGTTAAAGTGGAGGAAAGGGCGTCTAAACGCGGTTAAAGTCATCCGGGAGACGCACCGTCTTCGGACTGAGCTGTGGGGACTCTCGCTCTCACCTCCGCCAAAGTTAAAGTGGAGGAAAGGGCGTCTAAACGCGGTTAAAGCAATCCGGGGGAGACGCTCCGTCTTCGGACTGAGCTGTGGGGACTCTCGCTATCACCTCCGCCAAAGTTAAAGTGGAGGAAAGGGCGTCTAAACGCGGTTAAAGCAATCCGGGGGAGACGCACCGTCTTCGGACTGAGCTGTGGGGACTCTCGCCTCACCTCCGCCAAAGTTAAAGTGGAGGAAAGGGCGTCTAAACGCGGTTAAAGTCATCCGGGGGAGACGCACCGTCTTCGGGCTGAGCTGTGGGGACTCTCGCTCTCACCTCCGCCAAAGTTAAAGTGGAGGAAAGGGCGTCTAAACGCGGTTAAAGTCATCCGGGGGAGACGCACCGTCTTCGGGCTGAGCTGTGGGGACTCTCGCTCTCACCTCCGCCAAAGTTAAAGTGGAGGAAAGGGCGTCTAAACGCGGTTAAAGTCATCCGGGGGAGACGCACCGTCTTCGGACTGAGCTGTGGGGACTCTCGCTCTCACCTCCGCCAAAGTTAAAGTGGAGGAAAGGGCGTCTAAACGCGGTTAAAGTCATCCGGGAGACGCACCGTCTTCGGACTGAGCTGTGGGGACTCTCGCCTCACCTCCGCCAAAGTTAAAGTGGAGGAAAGGGCGTCTAAACGCGGTTAAAGCATCCGGGAGACGCACCGTCTTCGGACTGAGCTGTGGGGACTCTCCTCTCACCTCCGCCAAAGTTAAAGTGGAGGAAAGGGCGTCTAAACGCGGTTAAAGTCATCCGGGAGACGCACCGTCTTCGGACTGAGCTGTGGGGACTCTCGCCTCACCTCCGCCAAAGTTAAAGTGGAGGAAAGGGCGTCTAAACGCGGTTAAAGTCATCCGGGAGACGCACCGTCTTCGGACTGAGCTGTGGGGACTCTGCTCTCACCTCCGCCAAAGTTAAAGTGGAGGAAAGGGCGTCTAAACGCGGTTAAAGTCATCCGGGGGAGACGCACCGCCTTCGGGCTGAGCTGTGGGGACTCTCGCTCTCACCTCCGCCAAAGTTAAAGTGGAGGAAAGGGCGTCTAAACGCGGTTAAAGTCATCCGGGGGAGACGCACCGTCTTCGGACTGAGCTGTGGGGACTCTCTCTCACCTCCGCCAAAGTTAAAGTGGAGGAAAGGGCGTCTAAACGCGGTTAAAGCATCCGGGAGACGCACCGTCTTCGGACTGAGCTGTGGGGACTCTGCCTATCACCTCCGCCAAAGTTAAAGTGGAGGAAAGGGCGTCTAAACGCGGTTAAAGTCATCCGGGAGACGCACCGTCTTCGGACTGAGCTGTGGGGACTCTGCCTATCACCTCCGCCAAAGTTAAAGTGGAGGAAAGGGCGTCTAAACGCGGTTAAAGTCATCCGGGAGACGCACCGTCTTCGGACTGAGCTGTGGGGACTCTGCCTATCACCTCCGCCAAAGTTAAAGTGGAGGAAAGGGCGTCTAAACGCGGTTAAAGTCATCCGGGAGACGCACCGCCTTCGGACTGAGCTGTGTCCACTCTCCTCTTCTCATGCTCCTGGTAACATCGGAAGAACCACAGGGACAAAGTGGTTGAGAAAACTTCCGTGATGAGACGCAAAAAGTGCGTACTAAGCTCTGCCCCCTCGCATCCTCCGCCGGGTTACAGCGGAGGAAAGGGCGTAAAATGCGGTAAAATCGTCCGAGAGAAGACGCTGCGTCCGGGGACTAAGCTCTGCTGACCGCTCGCATCCTCCGCCGGGTTACAGCGGAGGGAAGGGCGTTAAAATGCGGTAAAATCGTCCGAGAGAAGACGCACCATCCGGGACTAAGCTCTGCTGACCGCCGCATCCTCCGCCGGGTTACAGCGGAGGAAAGGGCGTTAAAATGCGGTAAAATCGTCCGAGAAAAGACGCACCGTCCGGGACTAAGCTCTGCTGCCCGCTCGCATCCTCCGCCGGGTTACAGCGGAGGAAAGGGCGTCAAAATGCGGTAAAATCGTCCGAGAAAAGACGCACCGTCCGGGACTAAGCTCTGCTGACCGCTCGCATCCTCCGCCGGGTTACAGCGGAGGAAAGGGCGTCAAAATGCGGTAAAATCGTCCGAGAAAAGACGCACCGCCCGGGACTGAGCTCCGCCAGCTCTCCCTCTCATCCTCCGCCCGTTAACCATGGAGGAAACGCCGCCACATTGCCGTTAAATTCATCCGGAGGGAACGCTCCATGAGCGGACTCACACTCCGGTGCTTCGTTGCCTTTCTCTGGAGGCCCATGTTTTAAAAACTGGGTTTCGAAATCGTGCAGAGGGTGGCTGCCAAAACCACCCCAAAGTGACGCGCACCGGAGAAGGCAAATTTTGCAGAAGCGGTACACCCTCTACCGCTTCTCCCCTTCCTCGGTCGAAAAACTTAGAAAAAATCCCGAAATGTTCGCCCCTGGTAACCTAACGTGTTTCGACCGAGGAAGGGGCGGTTTGCAGATGCGGGTGACCTTATCCCGCTTCTGCATTTTCTGCCTTCCTCGGTCGAAATTTTTTTCCTTTTTTACACTTTAGACAGGCTCCAGAGAGGTCTTGCTCAAAGCTTATCCCCAGTTTGTGGCTCTGTTGCTGGGCCGTGACCTCCAGGGCCATGGGCCTCCACTAGAAGGCCCAACATGATGCACTGACGCTGGGTTAACAGGCTCCAGCACCCCCATGCTCCTGCCCAAGGCCCAGTGTGAGTGTGACTGAGTCTGGCTGATGAGCTCCAGGGCTACAGGCCTCCACTATATGCCCCAAAATGATGCACTGAAGCTGGGTTAACACTCTCCAGCACCCCCATGCTGCCTCCCATGGCCCAGTAGGAGGCTCTGTCTCTGGACAGTGACCTCCAGGGCTACAGGCCTCCACTAAAAGGCCCAAAATGATGCACTGAAGCTGGGTTAACACTCTCCAGCACCCCCATGCTGCCTCCCATGGCCCAGTAGGAGGCTCTGTCTCTGGACAGTGCCCTCCAGGGCTACAGGCCTCCACTGAAAGGCCCAAAATGATGCACTGAAGCTGGGTTAACACTCTCCAGCACCCCCATGCTGCCTCCCATGGCCCAGTAGGAGGCTCTGTCTCTGGACAGTGCCCTCCAGGGCTATAGTCCTCCACTAAAAGGCCCAAAATGATGCACTGAGGCTGGGTTAACACCCTCCAGCACCCACACACTCACTCCCAAGGCCCAGTAAGGGGCTCTGTCTCTGGGCTGATGACCTCCAGGGCTATAGTCCTCCACTAAAAGGCCCAAAATGATGCACTGAGGCTGGGTTAACAGGCTCCAGCACCCACACACTCACTCACAAGGCCCAGTAGGAGGCTCTGTCTCTGGGCAGTGACCTCCAGGGCTATAGGCCTCCACTATAAGGCCATGGTTGTGGCTCTGAGTCTGGCCTTTGACCTCCAGGGCTACAAGCCTCCACTATATGCCCCAAAATGATGCACTGAGGCTGGGTTAACAGGCTCCAGCACCCACACACTCACTCACAAGGCCCAGTAGGAGGCTCTGTCTCTGGGCTGATGACCTCCAGGGCTATAGGCCTCCACTATATGCCCCAAAATGATGCACTGAGGCTGGGTTAACAGGCTCCAGCACCCACACACTCACTCACAAGGCCCAGTAGGAGGCTCTCTCTCTGGGCTGATGACCTCCAGGGCTATAGGCCTCCACTATATGCCCAAAAATGATGCACTGAAGCTGGGTTAACACTCTCCAGCACCCCTATGCTCCCTCCCAAGGCCCAGACAGGGGCTCTGTCTCTGGGCAGTGACCTCCAGGGCTACAGGCCTCCACTATAAGGCCCAGTGGCATGCACTGAGGCTGGGTTAACACTCTCCAGCACCCACACACTCACTCCAAAGGCCCAGAAAGGTGCTCTGTCTCTGGGCTGATGACCTCCAGGGCTGCAGGCCTCCACTATAAGGCCCAGTGGCATGCACTGACACTGGGTTAACACCCTCCAGCACCCCCTTGCTCCCTCCCAAGGCCCAGTAAGAGGCTCTGTCTCTGGGCAGTGACCTCCAGGCCTATAGGCCTCCACTATAAGGCCCAGTGGCATGCACTGACACTGGGTTAACACCTCCAGCACCCCCATGCTCCCTCCCAAGGCCCAGAAAGGGGCTCTGTCTCTGGGCTGATGACCTCCAGAGCTACAGGCCTCCACTATATGCCCCAAAATGATGCACTGAAGCTGGGTTAACATGCTCCAGCACCCCCCATGCTCCCTCCAAGGGCCCAGAAAGGGGCACTGAGCCTGGCCTTTGACCTCCAGGGCTACAGGCCTCCACTATAAGGCCATGCTTGAGGCTCTGAGTCTGGCCTTTGACCTCCAGGGCTACAGGCCTCCACTATATGCCCCAAAATGATGCACTGAAGCTGGGTTAACACCCTTCAGCAGCCACACACTCACTCCCAAGGCCCAGTAAGAGGCTCTGTGTCTGGGCTGATGACCTCCAGGGCTACAGGCCTCCACTATATGCCCCAAAATGAGGCACTGAGGCTGGGTTAACAGGCTCCAGCACCCACACACTCACTCACAAGGCCCAGAAAGGGCCACTGAGCCTGGCCTTTGACCTCCAGGGCTATAGGCCTCCACTATAAGGCCCAAAATGATGCACTAAGGCTGGGTTAACACTCTCCAGCACCCATATGCTCCCTCCCAAGGCCCAGAAAGGGGCTCTGTCTCTGGCCTTTGACCTCCAGGGCTACAGGCCTCCACTATATGCCCCAAAATGATGCACTGAAGCTGGGGTAACACCCTCCAGCACCAACACACTCACTTACAAGGCCCAGAAAGAGGCTCTGTCTCCGGGCAGTGACCTCCAGGGCTACAGGCCTCCACTATATGCCCCAAAATGATGCACTGAAGTTGGGTTAACACCCTCCAGCACCCCCATGCTCCCTCCCATGGCCCAGTAAGAGGCTCTGTCTCTGGGCAGTGACCTCCAGGGCTACAGGCCTCCACTATAAGGCCATGCCTGTGGCTCTGTCTCTGGGCTGATGACCTCCAGGGCTACAGGCCTCCACTATATGCCCCAAAATGATGCACTGAAGCTGGGTTAACACCCTCCAGCACCCCTATGCTCCCTCCCAAGGCCCAGTAAGAGGCTCTGTCTCTGGGCAGTGACCTCCAGGGCTCCCAGCCTCCCCATAAGCCCCAAAGACATGCACTCACACTGGGCTAACACCCTCCAGCACCCACACACTCACTCCCAAGGCCCAGAAAGAGGCTCTGTCTCTGGGCAGTGACCTCCAGGCCTACAGGCCTCCACTATAAGCCCCTGTCTCCACCTCTAAGTCTGGCTGATGACCTCCAGGGCTCCCAGCCTCCCCATAAGCCCCAAAGACATGCACTCACACTGGGCTAACACCCTCCAGCACCCACACACTCACTCCCCAGGCCCACTTAGGGGCTCTGACTCTGGGCAGTGACCTCCAGGGCTATAGGCCTCCACTATAAGGCCCAAAATGATGCACTGAGGCTGGGTTAACACTCTCCAGCACCCATATGCTCCCTCCCAAGGCCCAGAAAGGGGCTCTGTCTCTGGGCAGTAACCTCCAGGGCTACAGGCCTCCGCTATAAGGCCATGCTTGTGGCTCTGAGCCTGGCCTTTGACCTCCAGGGCTACAGGCCTCCACTATATGCCCCAAAATGATGCACTGAAGCTGGGTTAACACTCTCCAGCACCCCTATGCGCCTCCCAAGGCCCAGGTATGGGCACTGAGCCTGGCCTTTGACCTCCAGGGCTACAGGCCTCCACTATATGCCCCAAAATGATGCACTGAAGCTGGGTTAAAGCCCTCCAGCACCCACACACTCACTCACAAGGCCCAGAAAGGGGCTCTGTCTCTGGGCAGTGACCTCCAGGGCTACAGGCCTCCACTATAAGGCCCAGTGGCATGCACTGAGGCTGGGTTAACACTCTCCAGCACCCACACACTCACTCACAAGGCCCAGTAAGAGGCTCTGTCTCTAGGCAGTGACCTCCAGGGCTGCAGGCCTCCACTAAAAGCCCCAAAATGATGCACTGAAGCTGGGTTAACAGGCTCCAGCACCCACACACTCACTCACAAGGCCCAGTTATGGGCACTGAGCCTGGCCTTTGACCTCCAGGGCTACAGGCCTCCACTATATGCCCCAAAATGATGCACTGAAGCTGGGTTAACACTCTCCAGCACCCACACACCCACTCACAAGGCCCAGAAAGGGGCTCTGTCTCTGGGCAGTGAGCTCCAGGCCTACAGGCCTCCACTATAAGGCCCAAAATGATGCACTGAAGCTGGGTTAACACCCTCCAGCACCCCTATGCTCCCTCCCAAGGCCCAGTAAGAGGCTCTGTCTCTGGGCAGTGACCTCCAGGGCTATAGGCCTCCACTATAAGGCCCAAAATGATGCACTGAGGCTGGGTTAACACTCTCCAGCACCCATATGCTCCCTCCCAAGGCCCAGAAAGGGGCTCTGTCTCTGGGCAGTGAGCTCCAGGCCTACAGGCCTCCACTATAAGGCCCAAAATGATGCACTGAAGCTGGGTTAACACCCTCCAGCACCCCTATGCTCCCTCCCAAGGCCCAGTAAGAGGCTCTGTCTCTGGGCAGTGACCTCCAGGGCTATAGGCCTCCACTATATGCCCCAAAATGATGCACTGAGGCTGGGTTAACAGGCTCCAGCACCCACACACTCACTCACAAGGCCCAGTAGGAGGCTCTCTCTGGGCTGATGACCTCCAGGGCTATAGGCCTCCACTAAAAGGCCCAAAATGATGCACTGAGGCTGGGTTAACATGCTCCAGCACCCACACACTCACTCACAAGGCCCAGTTAGGGGCACTGAGCCTGGCCTTTGACCTCCAGGGCTACAGGCATCCACTATATGCCCCAAAATGATGCACTGAAGCTGGGTTAACACTCTCCAGCACCCCCATGCTCCCTCCCAAGGCCCAGAAAGGGGCTCTGTCTCTGGGCAGTGACCTCCAGGGCTACAGGCCTCCACTATAAGGCCCAATGATGCACTGAGGCTGGGTTAACACTCTCCAGCACCCCCATGCTCCTCCCAAGGCCCAGTAAGAGGCTCTGTCTCTGGGCAGTGACCTCCAGGGGGCTCTGTGGCTCTGAGCCTGGCCTTTGACCTCCAGGGCTACAGGCCTCCACTATAAGGCCCAAAATGATGCACTGAAGCTGGGTTAACAGGCTCCAGCACCCCCATGCTCCCTCCCAAGGCCCAGTAGGAGGCTCTGTCTCTGGCCTTTGACCTCCAGGGCTACAGGCCTCCACTATAAGGCCCAAAATGATGCACTGAAGCTGGGTTAACAGGCTCCAGCACCCCATGCTCCCTCCCAAGGCCCAGTAAGAGGCTCTGTCTCTGGGCAGTGACCTCCAGGGCTACAGGCCTCCACTATAAGGCCATGGTTGTGGCTCTGAGCCTGGCTTTGACCTCCAGGGCTACAGGCCTCCACTATATGCCCCAAAATGATGCACTGAAGCTGGGTTAACATGCTCCAGCACCCACACACTCACTCCCAAGGCCCAGTAGAGGCTCTGTCTCTGGGCTTTGACCTCCAGGGCTACAGGCCTCCACTATAAGGCCCAAAATGATGCACTGAAGCTGGGTTAACAGGCTCCAGCACCCACACACTCCCACAAGGCCCAGTAAGAGGCTCTGTCTCTGGCCTTTGACCTCCAGGGCTACAGGCCTCCACTATAAGGCCCAAAATGATGCACTGAAGCTGGCTCTCCAAGTCTCACAAGGCCCAGGGCTCTGTCTCTGGGCAGTGACCTCCAGGGCTACAGGCCTCCACTATATGCCCCAAAATGATGCACTGAGGCTGGGTTAACAGGCTCCAGCACCCCACACTCACTCCAAAGGCCCAGAAAGGGGCTCTGTCTCTGGGCAGTGACCTCCAGGGCTACAGGCCTCCACTATAAGGCCCAAAATGATGCACTGAAGCTGGGTTAACAGGCTCCAGCACCCCCATGCTCCCTCCCATGGCCCAGTAAGAGGCTCTGTCTCTGGCCTTTGACCTCCAGGGCTACAGGCCTCCACTATAAGGCCCAAAATGATGCACTGAAGCTGGGTTAACAGGCTCCAGCACCCACACTCATCACAAGGCCCAGAAAGGGGCTCTGTCTCTGGGCAGTGACCTCCAGGGCTACAGGCCTCCACTATATGCCCCAAAATGATGCACTGAAGCTGGGTTAACATGCTCCAGCAGCCACACACTCACTCCCAAGGCCCCTCTGTCTCAAGGCCCAGAAAGGGGGCTCTGTCTCTGAGGCAGTGACCTCCAGGGCTACAGGCCTCCACTATAAGGCCCAAAATGATGCACTGAAGCTGGGTTAACACTCTCCAGCACCCACACACTCACTCACAAGGCCCAGTAAGAGGCTCTGTGTCTGGGCAGTGACCTCCAGGGCTACAGGCCTCCACTAAAAGGCCCAAAATGATGCACTGAGGCTGGGTTAACAGGCTCCAGCACCCACACACACACTTCCAAGGCCCAGTTAGGGGCACTGAGCCTGGCCTTTGACCTCCAGGCCTATAGGCCTCCACTATATGCCCCAAAATGATGCACTGAAGCTGGGTTAACACCCTCCAGCAGCCACACACTCACTCCCAAGGCCCAGTAAGAGGCTCTGTGTCTGGGCAGTGACCTCCAGAGCTACAGGCCTCCACTATAAGGCCATGCTTGTGGCTCTGAGTCTGGCCTTTGACCTCCAGGGCTATAGGCCTCCACTATAAGGCCCAAAATGATGCACTGAGGCTGGGTTAACACTCTCCAGCACCCACACACTCACTCCCAAGGCCCAGAAAGAGGCTCTGTCTCTGGGCAGTGACCTCCAGGCCTACAGGCCTCCACTATAAGCCCCTGTCTCCACCTCTAAGTCTGGCTGATGACCTCCAGGGCTCCCAGCCTCCCCATAAGCCCCAAAGACATGCACTCTCACTGGGCTAACACCCTACACCATGCTCCCCACTAACTGCCTGGAAGTCTGCCCCACGACCTCCATGCCCACCAGCCTCCCTCAACCCCAACACAAACCCTCCAGGCCCGCCAGCCCAACACACCCCTACCCCTTACTCCGACCCTCCAGGGACCCTGCGCACCAGGCGGACCTGTGTACCCGAACTTAAGCACCCCTCCTCGGACTAAACACCCCCATCCACCTCCGCCGGAGTTTCGTGCCCCTGGTAACCTAAATAAAACTTTGTACCCCTGGTAACCTATCTAAACCTTCGTGCCCCTGGTTACCTAACTTTTTTTTTCTAAGTGTCTCAACACTTTGAAAATTTTTAGATTATTTTTTCGTGCCCCTGGTTACCTAAC
>JABXJD010001787.1:20000-30000 GCA_013375575.1 Percina caprodes | reverse complement strand
GCCTCCCCGAGACTCCTCGGTGCACTTCTCTGGAGGCCTATGTTTTCAAAAACTGGGTTTCCGAAATCGTGCAGAGGGTAGCTGCCAAAACCACCCCAAAGTGACGCGCACCGGAGAAGGCAATTTTGCAGAAGCGGTAGACCTCTACCGCTTCGCCCCTTCCTCGGTCGAAAACTTAGAAAAATCCCGACTTTCGTGCCCCAGGTAACCTAACTTTCATACTTTGAGCGTTTTTTTTCTAAGTTTTTCGACCGAGGAAGGCAACGGGAAGCGGGACATGGTCCACCGCTTATGCATTTTCCCCCTTCCCCGGTCGACACTTAGAAAATTTTCAACACTTTGAAAATTTTCAACACTTAGAAAAAAGTTGACACTTTGAAAATTTTCAACACTTAGAAAAAGTTGACACTTAGAAAATTTTCAACACTTAGAAAAAGTTGACACTTTGAAAATTCAACACTTCAACACTTTAGAAAAAGTTGACACTTAGAAAAATTTCAACACTTAGAAAAATTTCGACTTTGAAAATTTCGACCGGGAAGGTGACTCATAAGGGACAAGGTCCACCGCTTCTGCATACTCCCTTCTCCGGTCGGCACTTAGAAAAATTTCGACTTTGAAAATTTTCGACCGGGAAGGTGACCCATAAGCGGGACAAGGTCCACCGCTTCTGCATACTCCCTTCTCCGGTCGGCACTTAGAAAAATTTCACACTTTGAAAATTTCGACCGGGAAGGTGACTCATAAGCGGACAAGGTCCACCGCTTCTGCATACTCCCTTCTCCGGTCGGCACTTAGAAAAATTTCGACTTTGAAAATTTCGACCGGGAAGGTGACCCATAAGCGGACAAGGTCCACCGCTTCTGCATACTCCCTTCTCCGGTCGGCACTTAGAAAAATTTCGACTTTGAAAATTTTCGACCGGGAAGGTGACCCATAAGCGGGACAAGGTCCACCGCTTCTGCATACTCCCTTCTCCGGTCGGCACTTAGAAAAATTTCGACTTTGAAAATTTCGACCGGGAAGGTGACATAAGCGGGACAAGGTCCACCGCTTCTGCATACTCCCTTCTCCGGTCGGCACTTAGAAAAATTTCCACACTTTGAAATTTCGACCGGGAAGGTGACTCATAAGCGGGACAAGGTCCACCGCTTCTGCATACTCCCTTCTCCGGTCGGCACTTAGAAAAATTTCGACTTTGAAAATTTCGACCGGGAAGGTGACTCATAAGCGGGACAAGGTCCACCGCTTCTGCATACTCCCTTCTCCGGTCGGCACTTAGAAAAATTTCACACTTTGAAAATTTCGACCGGGAAGGTGACTCATAAGCGGGACAAGGTCCACCGCTTCTGCATACTCCCTTCTCCGGTCGGCACTTAGAAAAATTTCGACTTTGAAAATTTCGACCGGGAAGGTGACTCATAAGGGACAAGGTCCACCGCTTCTGCATACTTCCCTTCTCCGGTCGGCACTTAGAAAAATTTCCACACTTTGAAAATTTCGACCGGGAAGGTGACTCATAAGCGGACAAGGTCCACCGCTTCTGCATACTCCCTTCTCCGGTCGGCACTTAGAAAAATTTCCACACTTTGAAATTTCGACCGGGAAGGTGACCCAGAAGCGGACAAGGTCCACCGCTTCTGCATACTCCTTCTCCGGTCGGCACTTAGAAAAAAACGCGGCTCAGCTTGACTCGCCTCTCTCCCGGAGCTTCTCCGAGAAGAGGCCCTGATGAAATCATCCGGGATAGACGCACGTGTGCGGACTGAGCTGCGGGACTCTCCTCTCAACCTCCGCCCGGTTCCTGCGGAGGAAAGGGCGTCTAAACTAAGTTAAATTCATCCGGGAGAGACGCACCGTCTTCGGACTGAGCTGTGGGGACTCTCCTCTCACCTCCGCCCGGTTCCTGCGGAGGAAAGGGCGTCTAAACGCTGATAAATCATCCGGGAGAGACGCACCGCCTTCGGACTGAGCTGTGGGACTCTCTCTCAACCTCCGCCAAAGTTCCTGCGGAGGAAAGGGGTCTAAACTAAATTAAATTCATCCGGGAGAGACGCACCGTCTTCGGACTGAGCTGTGGGGACTCTCCTCTCACCTCCGCCAAAGTTAAAGCGGAGGAAAGGGCGTCTAAACTAAGTTAAAGTCATCCGGGAGACGCACCGCCTTCGGACTGAGCTGTGGGGACTCTCCTCTCACCTCCGCCAAAGTTAAAGTGGAGGAAAGGGCGTCTAAACGCGGTTAAAGTCATCCGGGAGACGCACCGCCTTCGGACTGAGCTGTGGGGACTCTCCCTATCACCTCCGCCAAAGTTAAAGTGGAGGAAAGGGCGTCTAAACGCTGTTAAAGTAATCCGGGGGAGACGCACCGTCTTCGGACTGAGCTGTGGGGACTCTCCCTATCACCTCCGCCAAAGTTAAAGTGGAGGAAAGGGCGTCTAAACGCGGTTAAAGTAATCCGGGAGACGCACCGCCTTCGGACTGAGCTGTGGGGACTCTCCTATCACCTCCGCCAAAGTTAAAGTGGAGGAAAGGGCGTCTAAACGCGGTTAAAGTCATCCGGGAGACGCACCGTCTTCGGACTGAGCTGTGGGGACTCTCCTCTCACCTCCGCCAAAGTTAAAGTGGAGGAAAGGGCGTCTAAACGCGGTTAAAGTCATCCGGGAGACGCACCGCCTTCGGACTGAGCTGTGGGACTCTCGCTCTCACCTCCGCCAAAGTTAAAGTGGAGGAAAGGGCGTCTAAACGCGGTTAAAGTCATCCGGGAGACGCACCGCCTTCGGACTGAGCTGTGGGACTCTCCTCTCACCTCCGCCAAAGTTAAAGTGGAGGAAAGGGCGTCTAAACGCGGTTAAAGTCATCCGGGAGACGCACCGCCTTCGGACTGAGCTGTGGGGACTCTCGCCTCACCTCCGCCAAAGTTAAAGTGGAGGAAAGGGCGTCTAAACGCGGTTAAAGTCATCCGGGAGACGCACCGCCTTCGGACTGAGCTGTGGGGACTCTCGCCTCACCTCCGCCAAAGTTAAAGTGGAGGAAAGGGCGTCTAAACGCGGTTAAAGTCATCCGGGAGACGCACCGCCTTCGGACTGAGCTGTGGGGACTCTCGCTCACCTCCGCCAAAGTTAAAGTGGAGGAAAGGGCGTCTAAACGCGGTTAAAGTCATCCGGGAGACGCACCGTCTTCGGACTGAGCTGTGGGGACTCTCGCCTCACCTCCGCCAAAGTTAAAGTGGAGGAAAGGGCGTCTAAACGCGGTTAAAGTCATCCGGGAGACGCACCGTCTTCGGACTGAGCTGTGGGGACTCTCGCTCTCACCTCCGCCAAAGTTAAAGTGGAGGAAAGGGCGTCTAAACGCGGTTAAAGTCATCCGGGAGACGCACCGCCTTCGGACTGAGCTGTGGGGACTCGCCTCACCTCCGCCAAAGTTAAAGTGGAGGAAAGGGCGTCTAAACGCGGTTAAATTAATCCGGGAGACGCACCGTCTTCGGACTGAGCTGTGGGGACTCGCCTCACCTCCGCCAAAGTTAAAGTGGAGGAAAGGGCGCTAAACGCGGTTAAAGCATCCGGGAGACGCACCGCCTTCGGACTGAGCTGTGTCCACTCTCCTCTTCTCATGCTCCTGGTAACATCGGAAGAACCGCAGGGACAAAGTGGTTGAAAACTTCCGTGATGAGACGCAAAAAGTGCGTACTAAGCTCTGCTGACTTCTCGCATCCTCCGCCGGGTTACAGCGGAGGAAAGGGCGAAAATGCGGTAAAAATCGTCCGAGAGAAGACGCTGCGTCCGGGACTAAGCTCTGCTGACCGCCGCATCCTCCGCCGGGTTACAGCGGAGGGAAGGGCGCGTAAAATGCGGTAAAATCGCCCGAGAGAAGACGCACTCATCCGGGACTAAGTTTCTGCTGACCGCGCATCCTCCGCCGGGTTACAGCGGAGGGAAGGGCGTTAAAATGCGGTAAAATCGCCCGAGAGAAGACGCACCATCCGGGACTAAGTTCTGCTGACCGCCGCATCCTCCGCCGGGTTACAGCGGAGGAAAGGGCGTAAAATGCGGTAAAATCGCCCGAGAAAAGACGCACCGCCCGGGACTAAGCTCTGCTGCCTCGCCGCATCCTCCGCCGGGTTACAGCGGAGGAAAGGGCGCAAAATGCGGTAAAATCGCCCGAGAAAGACGCACTGGCCCGGGACTAAGCTCTGCTGACTGCCGCGATCCTCCGCCGGTTACAGCGGAGGAAAGGGCGCCAAAATGCGGTAAAATCGTCCGAGAAGACGCACCGCCCGGGGACTGAGCTCCGCCAGCTCTCCTCTCATCCTCCGCCGCAACTATGGAGGAAACGCCGCCACATTGCCGTTAAATCTATCCACGGAGGGAACGCTTTTCTCCATGACGAACCACTGCCAAAACCACCCCAAAGTGACGCGCACCGAGAAGGCAATTTTGCAGAAGCGGTACACCCTCTACCGCTTCTCCTTCCTTCTCGGTCGAAAACTTAGAAAATCCCGAAATGTTCGCCCTGGTAACTATCAGGCTGACGAGAGGAAGGGCAGATGCGGGTGACCTTATCCCGCTTCTGCATTTTCTGCCTTCCTCGGTCGAAATTTTTTTCTTTTTTTACACTTTAGACAGGCTCCAGAGAGGTCTTGCTCAAAGCTTATGCCCAGTTTGTGGCTCTGTTGCTGGGCCGTGACCTCCAGGGCCATGGGCCTCCACTAGAAGGCCCAACATGATGCACTGACGCTGGGTTAACAGGCTCCAGCACCCCATGCTCCTGCCCAAGGCCCAGTGTGAGTGTGACTGAGTCTGGCTGATGAGCTCCAGGGCTACAGGCCTCCACTATATGCCCCAAAATGATGCACTGAAGCTGGGTTAACACTCTCCAGCACCCCCATGCTGCCTCCCATGGCCCAGTAGGAGGCTCTGTCTCTGGACAGTGACCTCCAGGGCTACAGGCCTCCACTATATGCCCCAAAATGATGCACTGAAGCTGGGTTAACACTCTCCAGCACCCCCATGCTGCCTCCCATGGCCCAGTAGGAGGCTCTGTCTCTGGACAGTGACCTCCAGGGCTACAGGCCTCCACTAAAGGCCCAAAATGATGCACTGAAGCTGGGTTAACACTCTCCAGCACCCCCATGCTGCCTCCCATGGCCCAGTAGGAGGCTCTGTCTCTGGACAGTGCCCTCCAGGGCTACAGGCCTCCACTAAAGGCCCAAAATGATGCACTGAGGCTGGGTTAACACTCTCCAGCACCCCACACTCCTCCCAAGGCCCAGTAGGAGGCTCTGTCTCTGGGCAGTGACCTCCAGGGCTATAGTCCTCCACTAAAAGGCCCAAAATGATGCACTGAGGCTGGGTTAACACCTCCAGCACCCACACACTCACTCCCAAGGCCCAGTAAGGGGCTCTGTCTCTGGGCTGATGACCTCCAGGGCTATAGGCCTCCACTATAAGGCCCAAAATGATGCACTGAGGCTGGGCACACCTCCAGCACCCACACACTCACCACAAGGCCCAGAAAGGGGCTCTGTCTCTGGGCAGTGACCTCCAGGGCTACAGGCCTCCACTATAAGCCCCAAAATGATGCACTGAAGCTGGGCTAACACCTCCAGCACCCCATGCTCCCTCCCAAGGCCCAGTAAGAGGCTCTGTCTCTGGGCAGTGACCTCCAGGCTACAGGCCTCCACTATAAGGCCATGCCTGAGGCTCTGTCTCTGGGCTGATGACCTCCAGGGCTACAGGCCTCCACTATATGCCCCAAATGATGCACTGAAGCTGGGTTAACACTCTCCAGCACCCACATGCTCCTCCCAAGGCCCAGAAAGAGGCTCTGTCTCTGGGCAGTGACCTCCAGGGCTACAGGCCTCCACTATAAGCCCAAAGTGATGCACTGAGGCTGGGTTAACACTCTCCAGCACCCACACACTCACTCACAAGGCCCAGTAAGGGGCTCTGGCCTTGACCTCCAGGGCTACAGGCCTCCACTATAAGGCCCAAAATGATGCACTGAAGCTGGGTTAACACCTCCAGCACCCACACACTCACTCCCAAGGCCCAGTAAGGGCTCTGTCTCTGGGCAGTGACCTCCAGGGCTACAGGCCTCCACTATAAGGCCCAAAATGATGCACTGAGGCTGGGTTACACCTCCAGCACCCACACACTCACCACAAGGCCCAGAAAGGGCTCTGTCTCTGGGCAGTGAGCTCCAGGGCTACAGGCCTCCACTATAAGGCCCAAAATGATGCACTGAAGCTGGGTTAACACCCTCCAGCACCCACACACTCACTCCCAAGGCCCAGTAAGAGGCTCTGTCTCTGGGCTGATGACCTCCAGGGCTACAGGCCTCCACTATATGCCCCAAAATGATGCACTGAAGCTGGGTTAACACCTCCAGCACCCCATGCTCCTCCCAAGGCCCAGTAAGGGGCTCTGTCTCTGGGCAGTGACCTCCAGGGCTACAGGCCTCCACTATAAGGCCCAATGATGCACTGAGGCTGGGTTAACACTCTCCAGCACCCCATGCACCCTCCCAAGGCCCAGAAAGGGGCTCTGTCTCTGGGCAGTGACCTCCAGGCCACAGGCCTCCACTATAATGCCCAATGATGCACTGAGGCTGGGTTAACACTCTCCAGCACCCCATGCTCCCTCCCAAGGCCCAGAAAGGGGCTCTGTCTCTGGGCAGTGACCTCCAGGCTACAGGCTCCACTATAATGCCCAGTGATGCACTGAGGCTGGGTTAACACTCCAGCACCCCTATGCTCCCCTCCCAAGGCCCAGAAAGGGGCTCTGTCTCTGGCAGTGACCTCCAGGGCTACAGGCCTCCACTATAAGGCCCAAAATGATGCACTGAAGCTGGGTTAACACCTCCAGCACCCCCATGCTCCCTCCCAAGGCCCAGTAAGAGGCTCTGTCTCTGGCCTTGACCTCCAGGGCTACAGGCCTCCACTATAAGGCCCAAAATGATGCACTGAAGCTGGGTTAACAGGCTCCAGCACCCACACACTCACTCACAAGGCCCAGTAGGAGGCTCTGTCTCTGGGCAGTGACCTCCAGGGCTACAGGCCTCCACTATATGCCCCAAATGATGCACTGAGGCTGGGTTAACAGGCTCCAGCACCCACACACTCACTCACAAGGCCCAGTAGGAGGCTCTGTCTCTGGGCTGTGACCTCCAGGGCTACAGGCCTCCACTAAAAGGCCCAAAATGATGCACTGAGGCTGGGTTAACAGGCTCCAGCACCCACACACTCACTCAAGGCCCAGTTAAGGCACTGAGCCTGGCCTTTGACCTCCAGGGCTACAGGCCTCCACTATATGCCCCAAAATGATGCACTGAAGCTGGGTTAACACTCTCCAGCACCCCATGCTCCCTCCCAAGGCCCAGAAAGGGGCTCTGTCTCTGGGCAGTGACCTCCAGAGCTACAGGCCTCCACTATAATGCCCAATGATGCACTGAGGCTGGGTTAACACTCTCCAGCACCCCTATGCTCCCTCCCAAGGCCCAGTAAGAGGCTCTGTCTCTGGCCTTGACCTCCAGGGCTACAGGCCTCCACTATAAGGCCCAAAATGATGCACTGAAGCTGGGTTAACAGGCTCCAGCACCCCCATGCCCTCCCAAGGCCCAGTAAGAGGCTCTGTCTCTGGCCTTGACCTCCAGGGCTACAGGCCTCCACTATAAGGCCCAAAATGATGCACTGAAGCTGGGTTAACAGGCTCCAGCACCCACACACTCACTCACAAGGCCCAGAAAGAGGCTCTGTCTCTGGCCTTTGACCTCCAGGGCTACAGGCATCCACTATAAGGCCATGCCTGTGGCTCTAAGTCTGGCTGATGACCTCCAGGGCTACAGGCCTCCACTATATGCCCCAAAATGATGCACTGAGGCTGGGTTAACAGGCTCCAGCACCCACACACTCACTCCCAAGGCCCAGTTAGGGGCACTGTCTCTTGGGCAGTGACCTCCAGGGCTACAGGCCTCCACTATATGCCCCAAAATGATGCACTGAAGCTGGGTTAACACTCTCCAGCACCCCTATGCTCCCTCCCAAGGCCCAGACAGGGGCTCTGTCTCTGGGCAGTGACCTCCAGGGCTACAGGCCTCCACTATAAGGCCCAAAATGATGCACTGAAGCTGGGTTAACACCCTCCAGCACCCACACACTCCCCAAGGCCCAGAAAGGGGCTCTGTCTCTGGGCAGTGACCTCCAGGGCTACAGGCCTCCACTATAAGCCCCAAAATGATGCACTGAAGCTGGGTTAACACTCCAGCACCCCCATGCTCCCTCCCAAGGCCCAGTAAGAGGCTCTGTCTCTGGGCAGTGACCTCCAGGGCTACAGGCCTCCACTATAAGGCCCAAAATGATGCACTGAAGCTGGGTTAACAGGCTCCAGCACCCACACACTCACTCCCAAGGCCCAGTAAGAGGCTCTGTCTCTGGGCAGTGACTCCAGGGCCCAGGCCTCCACTATAAGGCCCAAAATGATGCACTGAAGCTGGGTTAACATGCTCCAGCACCCACACACTCACTCCCAAGGCCCAGTAAGAGGCTCTGTCTCTGGCCATTGACCTCCAGGGCTACAGGCCTCCACTATAAGGCCCAAAATGATGCACTGAGGCTGGGTTAACAGGCTCCAGCACCCACACACTCACTCCCAAGGCCCAGAAAGAGGCTCTGTCTCTGGGCAGTGACCTCCAGGCCTACAGGCCTCCACTATAAGCCCCTGTCTCCACCTCTAAGTCTGGCTGATGACCTCCAGGGCTCCCAGCCTCCCCATAAGCCCCAAAGACATGCACTCACTGGGCTAACACCCTACACCATGCTCCCACTAACTGCCTGGAAGTCTGCCCCACGACCTCCATGCCCACCAGCCTCCTCAACCCCAACACAAACCTCCAGGCCCGCCAGCCCAACACACCCCTACCCTTTACTCCGACCCTCCAGGGACCCACCAGGCGGACCTGTACCCGAACTTAAGCACCCCTCCTGGACTAAACACTCCCCATCCACCTCCGCCGGAGTTTCGTGCCCCTGGTAACCTAAATAAAACTTTGTACCCTGGTAACCTATCTAAACCTTCGTGCCCTGGTTACCTAACTTTTTTTTCTAAGTGTCTCAACACTTTGAAAATTTTTAGATTATTTTTTCGTGCCCTGGTTACCTAACTTTTTTTTCTAAGTGTCTCAACACTTTGAAACTTTTTAGATTTTTTTTTTTTTTTCGTGCCCCTGGTTACCTAAGTGTTCCAATACTTTAACATTGCCTACCTTAAGAGAGTCATGGCTACTCCTCCGTTTGACTCTGCCATTTTTTTCTAAGTGTTGAGCTCCAGGGACCCAGGGGAGGTCCGACAGGGCTGAGCTCCGCGCTCAGGCCTCACAGTCGGCCTCCTCTCCGGTCCCCACACCCCCATGGATGTGGGGACTCAAATTTTTCTAAGTGTCTCAATACTTTGAAACTTTTTTTTTTCGCGCCTGGTACAATAACTGACTTCAGAGAGAGAGGAGGGAGGTCCGACCGGGCTGAGCCCACGCTCAGGCCTCACGGTCGGCCTCCTCTCCGGTCCCCACCCCCATGGATGTGGGGACTCTGCCTTTTTTCTAAGTGTTGAGCTCCAGGGACATGAGAGGAGGTCCGACAGGGCTGAGCCCGCGCTCAGGCCTCACGGTCGGCCTCCTTCCGGTCCCCACACCCCCATGGATGTGGGGACTCTGCCGCTTTTTTCTAAGTGTTGAGCTCCAGGGACATGAGGGGAGGTCCGACAGGGGCTGAGCCCACGCTCAGGCCTCACGGTCGGCCTCCTCTCCGGTCCCCACACCCCCATGGATGTGGGGACTCTGCTTTTTTTTCTAAGTGTTGAGCTCCAGGGACATGAGGAGGTCCGACAGGGGCTGAGCCTCGCGCTCAGGCCTCACGGTCGGCCTCTCCGGTCCCCACACCCCCCATGGATGTGGGGACTCCGCCGTTTTTTTTCTAAGTGTCTCAATACTTTTGAAACTTTTTTTTTTTC
>JABXJD010001787.1:0-10000 GCA_013375575.1 Percina caprodes | reverse complement strand
CGGTCGGCACTTAGAAAAATTTCGACTTTGAAATTTCGACCGGGAAGGTGACTCATAAGCGGACAAGGTCCACCGCTTCTGCATACTCCTTCTCCGGTCGGCACTTAGAAAAATTTCGACTTTGAAAATTTCGACCGAAGGTGACTCATAAGCGACAAGGTCCACCGCTTCTGCATACTCCCTCTCCGGTCGGCACTTAGAAAAATTTCCACACTTTGAAATTTTGACCGGGAAGGTGACTCATAAGCGGACAAGGTCCACCGCTTCTGCATACTCCCTTCTCCGGTCGGCACTTAGAAAAATTTCCACACTTTGAAAAATTTCGACCGGGAAGGTGACTCAGCGGACAAGGTCCACCGCTTCTGCATACCCCTTCTCCGGTCGGCACTTAGAAAAAAACGGCGCTCAGCTTGACTCCGCCTCTCTCCGGGAGTCCTGAGAAGAGGCCCTGATGAAATCATCCGGGATAGACGCACCGCTTGGACTGAGCGTGGGACTCTCCTCTCAACCTCCGCCCGGTTCCTGCGGAGGAAAGGGCGTCTAAACTAAGTTAAATTCATCCGGGAGAGACGCACCGCTTCGGACTGAGCTGTGGGGACTCTCCTCTCACCTCCGCCCGGTTCCTGCGGAGGAAAGGGCGCTCTAAACGCTGATAACGCATCCGGGAGAGACGCACCGCCTCGGACTGAGCTGTGGGGACTCTCTCTCACCTCCGCCAAAGTTAAAGTGGAGGAAAGGGGTCTAAACGCGGTTAAAGTCATCCGGAGAGACGCACCGTCTTCGGACTGAGCTGTGGGACTCTCCTCTCACCTCCGCCAAAGTTAAAGTGGAGGAAAGGGCGTCTAAACGGTTAAAGCATCCGGGAGACGCACCGTCTTCGGACTGAGCTGTGGGGACTCTCCCTCTCACCTCCGCCAAAGTTAAAGGAGGAAAGGGCGTCTAAACGCGGTTAAAGTCATCCGGGAGACGCACCGCCTCGGGCTGAGCTGTGGGACTCTCTCTCACCTCCGCCAAAGTTAAAGTGGAGGAAAGGGCGTCTAAACGCGGTTAAAGTAATCCGGGAGACGCACCGTCTTCGACTGAGCTGTGGGGACTCTCCTATCACCTCCGCCAAAGTTAAAGTGAGGAAAGGGCGTCTAAACGCGGTTAAAGTCATCCGGGAGACGCACGTCTTCGGACTGAGCTGTGGGGACTTCTCTCACCTCCGCCAAAGTTAAAGTGGAGGAAAGGGCGTCTAAACGCTAAAGCATCCGGGAGACGCACCGCCTTCGGACTGAGCTGTGGGGACTCTCCTCTCTCCGCCAAAGTTAAAGTGGAGGAAAGGGCGTCTAAACGCGGTTAAAGTCATCCGGGAGACGCACCGTCTTCGGACTGAGCTGTGGGGACTTCCTCTCACCTCCGCCAAAGTTAAAGTGGAGGAAAGGGCGTCAAACGCGGAAAGCAACGGGAGACGACCGCTTCGGACTGAGCTGTGGGGACTCTCCTCTCACCTCCGCCAAAGTTAAAGTGGAGGAAAGGGCGTCTAAACGCGGTTAAAGTCATCCGGGAGACGCACCGCCTTCGGACTGAGCTGTGGGGACTCTCGCTCACCTCCGCCAAAGTTAAAGTGGAGGAAAGGGCGTCTAAACGCGGTTAAAGTCATCCGGGAGACGCACCGCCTTCGGACTGAGCTGGGGACTCTCGCCTACCTCCGCCAAAGTTAAAGTGGAGGAAAGGGCGTCTAAACGCGGTTAAAGTCATCCGGGGGAGACGCACCGCCTTCGGACTGAGCTGTGGGGACTCTCGCTCTCACCTCCGCCAAAGTTAAAGTGGAGGAAAGGGCGTCTAAACGCGGTTAAAGTCATCCGGGAGACGCACCGCCTTCGGACTGAGCTGTGGGGACTCGCTCACCTCCGCCAAAGTTAAAGTGGAGGAAAGGGCGTCTAAACGCGGTTAAAGTCATCCGGGAGACGCACCGTCTTCGGACTGAGCTGTGGGGACTCGCTCTCACCTCCGCCAAAGTTAAAGTGGAGGAAAGGGCGTCTAAACGCGGTTAAAGTCATCCGGGAGACACCGCCTTCGGACTGAGCTGTGGGACTCTCGCTCCACCTCCGCCAAAGGGAGAAAGGCTAAACGCTGCAAAGCAATCCGGGAGACGGACCGCCTTCGGACTGAGCTGTGGGACTCGCCTCTCACCTCCGCCAAAGCAGTGGAGGAAAGGGCCCTGCGGTAAAGTCATCCGGGAGACGCACCGCTTCGGACTGAGCTGTGTCCACTCTCTCTTTCTCATGCTCCTGGTAACATCGGAAGAACCACAGGGACAAAGTGGTTGAAAACTTCCGTGATGAGACGAAAAAGTGCGTACTAAGCTCTGCCGATCGCTGCATCCTCCGCCGGTTACAGCGGAGGAAAGGGCGAAAAATGCGGTAAAAACGTCCGAGAGAAGACGCTGCGTCCGACTAAGTTCTGCTGCTGACCTCGCATCCTCCGCCGGTTACAGCGGAGGGAAGGGCGTTAAAATGCGGTAAAAATCGTCCGAGAGAAGACGCACTATCCGGGACTAAGCTCTGCTGACTGGGCCGCATCCTCCGCCGGGTTACAGCGGAGGGAAGGGCGCAAATGCGGTAAACGTCCAGAAGACGCACTATCCGGGACTAAGCTCTGCTGACTGCCGATCCTCCGCCGGGTTACAGCGGAGGAAAGGGCGTTAAAATGCGGTAAAATCGCCCGAGAAAAGACGCACTGTCCGGGGACTAAGCTCTGCTGCTCGCCGCATCCTCCGCCGGGTTACAGCGGAGGAAAGGGCGTCAAAATGCGGTAAAAATCGCCCGAGAAAAGACGCACCGCCCGGGACTAAGCTCTGCTGACCGCCGCATCCTCCGCCGGGTTACAGCGGAGGAAAGGGCGCAAAATGCGGTAAAATCGTCCCGAGAAGACGCACCGCCCGGGACTGAGCTCCGCCAGCTCTCCTCTCATCCTCCGCCCTAACCATGGAGGAAACGCCACATTGCCGTTAAATCATCCGGAGGGAACGCTCCATGAGCGACTCACACTCCGTGCTTCTCTGCTTTCTCTGGAGGCCCATGTTTTAAAAAACTTCCAATCGGCAGAGGGTGGCTGCCAAAACCACCCCAAAGTGACGCGCACCGAGAAGGCAAATTTTGCAGAAGCGGTACACCCTCTACCGCTTCTCCTTCCTCGGTCGAAAACTTAGAAAAATCCCGAAATGTTCGCCCCTGGTAACCTAGCTGTTGACCGAGGAGGGGCGGTTTGCAGATGCGGGTGACCTTATCCCGCTTCTGCATTTTCTGCCTTCCTCGGTCGAAATTTTTTCCTTTTTTACACTTTAGACAGGCTCCAGAGAGGTCTTGCTCAAAGCTTATCCCCAGTTTGTGGCTCTGTTGCTGGGCCGTGACCTCCAGGCCATGGGCCTCCACTAGAAGGCCCAACATGATGCACTGACGGTTAACAGGCTCCAGCACCCCATGCTCCTGCCCAAGGCCCAGTGTGAGTGTGACTGAGTCTGGCTGATGAGCTCCAGGGCTACAGGCCTCCACTATATGCCCCAAAATGATGCACTGAAGCTGGGTTAACACTCTCCAGCACCCCCATGCTGCCTCCCATGGCCCAGTAGGAGGCTCTGTCTCTGGACAGTGACCTCCAGGGCTACAGGCCTCCACTATAAGGCCCAAAATGATGCACTGAAGCTGGGTTAACACTCTCCAGCACCCCCATGCTGCCTCCCATGGCCCAGTAGGAGGCTCTGTCTCTGGACAGTGCCCTCCAGGGCTACAGGCCTCCACTGAAAGGCCCAAAATGATGCACTGAAGCTGGGTTAACACTCTCCAGCACCCCCATGCTGCCTCCCATGGCCCAGTAGGAGGCTCTGTCTCTGGACAGTGCCCTCCAGGGCTATAGTCCTCCACTAAAGGCCCAAAATGATGCACTGAGGCTGGGTTAACACCCTCCAGCACCCCACACTCCTCCCAAGGCCCAGTAGGGGCTCTGTCTCTGGGCTGATGACCTCCAGGGCTATAGTCCTCCACTAAAAGGCCCAAAATGATGCACTGAGGCTGAACACAGGCTCCAGCACCCACACACTCACTCCCAAGGCCCAGTAGGGGCTCTGTCTCTGGGCAGTGACCTCCAGGGCTATAGGCCTCCACTATAAGGCCCAAAATGATGCACTGAGGCTGGTTAACACCTCCAGCACCTACACACACTCACTCACAAGGCCCAGAAAGATGCTCTGTCTCTGGGCAACACTCCAGGGCTACAGGCCTCCACAAGCCCCAAAATGATGCACTGTCTTGGGTTAACACCTCCAGCAGCCACACACTCCCTCCCATGGCCCAGTAAGAGGCTCTGTCTCTGGGCAGTGACTCCAGGGCTACAGGCCTCCACTATAAGGCCATGCCTGAGGCTCTGTCTCTGGGCTGATGACCTCCAGGGCTACAGGCCTCCACTATATGCCCAAAAATGATGCACTGAAGCTGGGTTAACACTCTCCAGCACCCCATGCTCCCTCCCAAGGCCCAGAAGGGCTCTGTCTCTGGGCAGTGACCTCCAGGGCTACAGGCCTCCACTATAAGGCCCAGTGCATGCACTGAGGCTAACACACTCTCCAGCACCCACACACCACCCAAGGCCCAGAAAGGGCTCTGTCTCTGGGCTGATGACCTCCAGGGCTACAGGCCTCCACTATAAGGCCCAGTGGCATGCACTGACACTGGGTTAACACCCTCCAGCACCCCCATGCTCCTCCCAAGGCCCAGTAAGAGGCTCTGTCTCTGGGCAGTGACCTCCAGGGCTATAGGCCTCCACTATAAGGCCCAAAATGATGCACTGAAGCTGGGTTAACACCCTCCAGCACCCCCATGCTCCCTCCCAAGGCCCAGAAAGGGGCTCTGTCTCTGGGCTGATGACCTCCAGAGCTACAGGCCTCCACTATGCCCCAAAATGATGCACTGAAGCTGGGTTAACACCTCCAGCACCCACACACTCACTCCCCAAGGCCCAGTAAGAGGCTCTGTCTCTGGGCTGACCTCTTGCCTACAGGCCTCCACACATATGCCCCAAAATGATGCACTGAAGCTAACACCCTCCAGCACCCACACACTCACTCCCAAGGCCCAGTAAGAGGCTCTGTCTCTGGGCTGATGACCTCCAGGGCTACAGGCCTCCACTATAATGCCCAAAATGATGCACTGAGGCTGGGTTAACAGGCTCCAGCACCCACACACTCCTCCCAAGGCCCAGAAAGGGGCTCTGTCTCTGGGCTTTGACCTCCAGGGCTACAGGCCTCCACTATAAGGCCCAAAATGATGCACTGAGGCTGGGTTAACACTTCCAGCACCCTATGCTCCTCCCAAGGCCCAGAAAGGGGCTCTGTCTCTGGGCTTTGACCTCCAGGGCTACAGGCCTCCACTATATGCCCCAAAATGATGCACTGAGGCTGGGCACACCTCCAGCACCCACACACTCACTCACAAGGCCCAGAAAGGGGCTCTGTCTCTGGCAGTGACCTCCAGGGCTACAGGCCTCCACTATAAGGCCCAAAATGATGCACTGAAGCTGTTAACACCTCCAGCACCCCTCAGCTCCCTCCCACATGGCCCAGTAAGAGGCTCTGTCTCTGGGCAGTGACCTCCAGGGCTACAGGCCTCCACTATAAGGCCCCAAATGATGCACTGAAGCTGGGCTAACACCTCCAGCACCCACACACTCACCACAAGGCCCAGTATGAGGCTCTGTCTCTGGGCAGTGACCTCCAGGCTACAGGCCTCCACTATAAGGCCCAAAAATGATGCACTGAGGCTGGGTTAACAGGCTCCAGCACCCACACTCACCAAGGCCCAGTAAGAGGCTCTGTCTCTGGGCAGTGACCTCCAGGGCTACAGGCCTCCACCATAAGGCCCAAAATGATGCACTGAGGCAGTTAACAGGCTCCAGCACCCACACACACTCACTCACAGGCCCAGCTAGGGTCTGAGTCTGGGCAGTGACCTCCAGGGCTACAGGCCTCCACTATAAGCCCAAAAATGATGCACTGAGGCTGGGTTAACACTCTCCAGCACCCCCATGCTCCTCCCAAGGCCCAGAAAGGGCTCTGTCTCTGGGCAGTGACCTCCAGGCTACAGGCCTCCACTATAAGGCCCAATGGATGCACTGAGGCTGGGTTAACACTCTCCAGCACCCACATGCTCCCTCCCAAGGCCCAGAAAGGCTCTGTCTCTGGGCAGTGACCTCCAGGCTACAGGCCTCCACTATAAGCCCCAAAATGATGCACTGCTAACACTCTCCAGCACCCCCATGCTCCCTCCCAAGGCCCAGAAAGGAGGCTCTGTCTCTGGCCTTTGACCTCAGGGCTACAGGCCTCCACTATAAGGCCATGCCTGGGCTCTGAGTCTGGCCTTTGACCTCCAGGGCTACAGGCCTCCACTATATGCCCCAAAATGATGCACTGAAGCTGGGTTAACACCTCCAGCACCACACACTCACTCACAAGGCCCAGAAAGGGGCACTGAGCCTGGGCAGTGACCTCCAGGCTACAGGCCTACCAGGCGCACCATGCTTTGAGGCTCTGTCTCTGGCCTTGACCTCCAGGGCTACAGGCCTCCACTAAGCCCCAAAATGATGCACTGAAGCTGGGTTAACAGGCTCCAGCACCCACACACTCACTCACAAGGCCCAGAAAGGGCTCTGTCTCTGGCTTTGACCTCCAGGGCTACAGGCCTCCACTATAAGGCCCATGATGCACTGAAGCTGGGTTAACACCTCCAGCACCCACTGCACTCCCAAGGCCCAGAAAGGGGCTCTGTCTCGGCAGTGAGCTCCAGGCCCAGGCCTCCACTATAAGGCCCAATGATGCACTGAAGCTGGGTTAACACCCTCCAGCACCCCCATGCTCCCTCCCAAGGCCCAGTAAAGGCTCTGTCTGGCCAGTGACCTCCAGGGCTATAGGCCTCCACTATAGGCCCAAAATGATGCACTGAGGCTGGGTTAACACTCTCCAGCACCCATATGCTCCCTCCCAAGGCCCAGAAAGGGCTCTGTCTCTGGGCAGTGACCTCCAGGCTACAGGCCTCCACTATAATGCCCAAAATGATGCACTGAAGCTGGGTTAACACCTCCAGCACCCCTATGCTCCTCCCAAGGCCCAGAAAGGGGCTCTGTCTCTGGGCAGTGACCTCCAGGCTACAGGCCTCCACTATATGCCCCAAAATGATGCACTGAGGCTGGGTTAACAGGCTCCAGCACCCCATGCTCCCTCCCAAGGCCCAGTAAGAGGCTCTGTCTCTGGCAGTGACCTCCAGGGCTACAGGCCTCCACTATAAGGCCCAAAATGATGCACTGAGGCTGGGTTAACAGGCTCCAGCACACACTCACTCACAAGGCCCAGTAGGGGCACTGAGCCTGGCCTTTGACCTCCAGGGCTACAGGCTCCACTATATGCCCCAAAATGATGCACTGAAGCTGGGTTAACACTCTCCAGCACCCACACACTCACTCCCAAGGCCCAGTAGGAGGCTCTGTCTCTGGGCAGTGACCTCCAGGGCTACAGGCTCCACTATAAGGCCCAAAATGATGCACTGAGGCTGGGTTAACATCTCCAGCACCCATGCTCCCTCCCAAGGCCCAGTAAGGGGCTCTGTCCTGGCCTTGACCTCCAGGGCTACAGGCCTCCACTATATGCCCCAAAATGATGCACTGAAGCTGGGTTAACACTCTCCAGCACCCCATGCTCCCTCCCAAGGCCCAGAAGAGGCTCTGTCTCTGGCAGTGACCTCCAGGCTACAGGCCTCCACTATAAGGCCCAAAATGATGCACTGAAGCTGGGTTAACACTCCAGCACCCCCATGCTCCTCCCAGGCCCAGAAAGGCTCTGTCTCTGGGCAGTGACCTCCAGGCTATAGGCCTCCACTATATGCCCCAAATGATGCACTTGGCTGGTTAACACTCTCCAGCACCCCATGCTCCCTCCCATGGCCCCAAAAGGAGGCTCTGTCTCTGGGCAGTGACCTCCAGGGCTACAGGCCTCCACTATAAGGCCCAGCCTGAGGCTCTGTCCTGGCCTTTGACCTCCAGGGCAGGCCTCCACTAAAAGGCCCAAAATGATGCACTGAAGCTGGGTTAACAGGCTCCAGCACCCACACACTCACTCCCAAGGCCCAGAAAGAGGCTCTGTCTCTGGCCTTGACCTCCAGGGCTACAGGCTCCACTATAAGGCCATGCCTGTGGCTCTAAGTCTGGCTGATGACCTCCAGGGCTACAGGCCTCCACTATATGCCCCAAAATGATGCACTGCTGGGTTAACAGGCTCCAGCACCTACACACTCACTCCCAGGCCCAGTTAGGGGCTCTGTCTCTGGGCAGTGACCTCCAGGGCTACAGGCCTCCACTATAAGGCCCAATGATGCACTGAAGCTGGGTTAACAGGCTCCAGCACCCCCATGCTCCCTCCCATGGCCCAGTAAGAGGCTCTGTCTCTGGCCTTTGACCTCCAGGGCTAGGCTCCACTATAAGGCCCCAATGATGCACTGAACTGGGTTAACACCAGCACCCACACACTCCTCACAAGGCCCAGAAAGGGGCTCTGTCTCTGGGCAGTGACTCCAGGGCTACAGGCCTCCACTATATGCCCCAAATGATGCACTGAGTGGGTTAACACTCTCCAGCACCCCCATGCTCCTCTCCCAAGGCCCAGAAAGGGGCTCTGTCTCTGGCAGACTCCAGGGCTACAGGCCTCCACTATATGCCCAATGATGCACTGAAGCTGGGTTACTCCAGCACCCCACACTCCCTCCCAAGGCCCAGTAAGGGGCTCTGTCTCTGGGCAGTGACCTCCAGGGCTACAGGCCTCCACTATAAGGCCCAAAATGATGCACTGAGGCTGGGTTAACAGGCTCCAGCACCCACACACACCTCCCAAGGCCCAGTAAGAGGCTCTGTCTCTGGCCTTTGACCTCCAGGGCTACAGGCCTCCACTATAAGGCCCAAAATGATGCACTGAAGCTGGGTTAACAGGCTCCAGCACCCACACACTCACTCCCAAGGCCCAGTAAGAGGCTCTGTCTCTGGGCTGTGACCTCCAGGGCTACAGGCCTCCACTATATGCCCCAAATGATGCACTGAGGCTGGGTTAACAGGCTCCAGCACCCACACACTCACTCACAAGGCCCAGAAGGAGGCCTGTCTCTGGGCAGTGACTCTCCAGGGCTACAGGCCTCCACTATAAGGCCCAAAATGATGCACTGAAGCTGGGTTAACATGCTCCAGCACCCACACTCCACTCCCAAGGCCCAGTTAGGGTCTGAGTCTGGCTGATGACCTCCAGGGCTACAGGCCTCCCTATATGCCCCAAAAATGATGCACTCAGCTGGGTTAACACTCTCCAGCACCCCATGCTCCTCCTACAAGGCCAGCAGGGGCTCTGTCTCTGGGCAGTGACCTCCAGGGCTACAGGCTCACTATAAGGCCCAATGATGCACTGAGGCTGGTTGGCCTCCAGCACCCACACACTCACTCCCAAGGCCCAGAAAGGGGCTCTGTCTCTGGGCTGTGACCTCCAGGCTACAGGCCTCACTAAAACCCCTCCCCCCCAAAATGATGCACTGAAGCTGGGTTAACACTTCCAGCACCCCCATGCTCCCTCCCATGGCCCAGTAAGAGGCTCTGTCTCTGGGCAGACCTCCAGGGCTACAGGCCTCCACTATAAGGCCATGCCTGTGGCTCTGTCTCTGGCTGATGACCTCCAGGCTACAGGCCTTACCAAAAGTGCCCAAATGATGCACTGAAGCTGGGTAACACCCCCAGCACCACACACTCACTTCCAAGCTCCAGAAAGGGGCTCTGAGCCTGGCCTTGACCTCCAGGCTACAGGCCTCCACTATAAGGCCATGCTTGTGGCTCTGAGTCTGGCCTTTGACCTCCAGGGCTACAGGCCTCCACTATATGCCCCAAAATGATGCACTGAGGCTGGGTTAACAGGCTCCAGCACCCACACACTCACCCCCAGGCC
>JABXJD010002000.1:17500-65424 GCA_013375575.1 Percina caprodes | reverse complement strand
ATTACGTGGGGTGGTGATGGTAGTGGATATGACACCTGCCTTTGGTGTGGGAGATCTGGATTGAGAGAGATCAAAGGGCGAAGCTTTGGTTTTCTCCTTTGCGTAATTCTTAGGACGCTGGGCTTGGTCGGGAGTCCTGGCATTGCTTTTTAAAGCGCTGGGTCGGCACGTATGTTTAACTGACATGCAGCACAAGAACAGGACAGTTAGGTTCAGGAATGGATTGTGGGTGGGGTTACAAAATGTACTTTTCAGTGACAAGTGGGACAAGAACAGGACACAAACCCCAGTCTCCTGGGTAAAAATCATGTGTTGTTTTTGCGCTGGTATCTTACGCTCAGAGCCACTGACCAAGTGTCAGTATTTGACGAGTTATGAATGCCAAGGGGTTGTCTATTGACTGACCTGCTCTGATGGAGACAGTGGTGGGGGCAGTGACCCCAGCTCTTTCAGGTGTCTGTTTGTTTCTTTAGCCAGCTGGTTGGTGTAGTGCTGGAGCTGTTGGCTGCAGGGGAACACAAACACTGCTAGGATCCATGTAAATGTTAAACTGCTCACTTAATGCTCAAATAATAATATGTGAGATTACCTGGGATACTAATCATCCCAGGCCAGTACTGTACTTACAGCCTTTCCTGGAGCTCTGAGGTTTTCTGTCTCGACCCCAGCTGGTGGAGGAGATTTTTGATCTGACCAGCTGCGGAGGAAGTAGAACCATTAACATGCAGGTTGTTTGGAGAAGTAATTAATGCATCAAGGTCTTAACTATTGATCTGGTCTTACCCAGCGTTTCTACAGGTTTTACCAAGTCAAATTAAAGACATTTCTAACACTAATATGAACGAAATTTAAAGTGATAGTTTGGAGTAATTTCACCCATGGGTCCTTTGCACCACGACCTCGAGCCAAACAACCCCCAAAGGCTTTTTTTTACCTGGGTCGAACATTGGGCAAGTTAGCAGTATCAGCTGGTTAACAAGTGTGGTTCCACACTTGGTTCCATTAGCGCCTGCACTAAGCTAATCAGCTGATAACGCTAACTCGCCCCAGGTGAAAAATGCTTCTGGGGGTTGTTTGGCTCCAGGTTGTGGTGCAAAAGACCATAGGCTGAAAGTCTACCAAACCATCACTTTAAGACCTATAGAATCAAAAAAGAAAGTCAGATGTCAGAGTCTTGGCATTATAGGACTGGTGTCTAGATTGGCTGCAATATAAGTTCCATGTTGGTCTCATTGGTAGTCGTAATACAGCAAATTATATTTGGACTACCAACAGAAAGAACTACAACACCACAGAATAAAACTAAAACATTATTAGGCACTGTAGGGACATTTCAATGAGCATTAGAATAAGCGTTACATTGACGTAGAACTTTAAGACCTTTTGAATTTTTTTTTAATCCTTGTGTTGTTTTCCCATCAAAATTGAAAATCAACACTTTTGTTGATGCTTTTTATCAATGTTTTTAACTTTTTAAGTTTTTGTCCCTTTTTTCCGATGTTTGTTACTTTTTGACGTTTTCAACACTATTAACTTCAGTTATTTTTGGAATTTATGGTCAATAAACCTCATTTATAGGAAATTATACCTAACGTTTGAGTTAGAAAAGCTTTATTATTATTGTATTATGTATGTAATATTGTATTGTATTATTGTTATGTTATTTTGGGTAATTACAATTGGGTAATTAAAAAGAACATTGATATAAGAAAACGGGTCAATTTGACCTGAGGACAACATGAGGGTTAAGACCTAGAACACAACACTTTGTTGAATTTAAGACTTTTTAAGGTTTGTGACACAGTAGGCACTCACAGTTTTGACTGATTTTCTGGATGTTGGAGCTGCATGTCTGGATAAGGCTGCCAAAGTCCCTTGGCTGGGACCAGCTGCTGTCTGCGCTCATATAGGACATCCTGGCTGTAGACCACCAGGAACACACTCTGAGGAACACAGTTGCAATGAAGAGAACAGGGCACATTTAGTCGCATCAAATAATTTTTCTATTTCAATTAATTTCATTTGAATTGAAATAGTTTAAACTATTCATAATAGTCTCACCTCAACAATACCAGCGCATATTTCACAGAGATAAAAAAAGCATAAATACGTAGTCAGGAGCCTATAACATCTGGTTATAGATCTTAAATCTCCAACATTTGGTGAAAAACGTCCCTTCACGAGAGACAACTTTATATTTGTTTTATTTTATAACCCTTATCGACTTCTACTGAGCCTACATTAACCCTAAATGTACAGTAACTAAAATGTAACGTCGTTGTCATTTTTTGCATTTATTCATTCATCTAATATTACGGTAGCCTACGGAGCCAAAAGAACAAAAACGATATAACGTCAGTACGTCCCTGCTCTCCTTCTCCGTCTTTTTCCCAGTAAGAGAACTACGTAGGTTAATTGCCTGTACAGAACCCCGTGTTATCTTCCAATAAAAACAGAGGCAGGCGCGAGCTAAACCAAAGTCATCACGTGAATTAACCTTATTACAGGCAATTCTGAAAAGAAAATACATCTACGAGCGTAGTAATACAAGGTTTAAACCGCCTTCCTTTAGGTACTTATTCACAAAAACACTGTAACGTAGATTTAGACATTTTAGACATTTTAAAACTGGATAACCTTATATCCACAGTCGTAATTCAGCGTTAATAACATGTCGTAGTGTGTCTCGTGCATAAATGTCAGCCTATATTCGGGTTCTAGTGTTTTATATAGCAAGTTAAATTATATCCATGTCGGTTAATAGCCTACTCATGTTAGAAATGTTCACAGTTATATCTTACTTTGCTGCGAAGCTGATGTTGACAGTGTCTGTTGCTCCAAATGACTCAGATAGCGGATGGTATTTCTATCAGAGCTCGTCTGCGACGTCACACGTACAAAGCACTAATCCGACGTTATTTTGACGCTGCATTCACTGTCAATGGCAAACGTGGTCAACACAATTTTTGAGTGAGGTATGGTTCAACTCCATGTGACAATTACCGCTAGCAAAACACTTCCGATAAAGCATACATTTAATCTACAAGAACCACAAATGTCCGTCAAAGATATTCTAAATTGACGCCAGTAGGCCTATCTCTTGGAATAATCCCGTGCCTGTCCCATGACTTTCACACTGACTCTAATAATAATCGTGAATGCAGCAGCATGCAGTCGTGCATGTGACAGCAGAAAAAGTCAAAATAACTATAATTGTAATTACCAGCAGGGCTTTAATGCAGAAATGTTGAGGACATGAGTCCAAGTCTTCTAAAATATAGGCCTACATAAGATTTTTAATCTTAAATCTTTTTAATATTTTTGACTGCTGATCTTTGACTGTTATTTATTATGAGCTCTGATTATTGTTGTTCTACTGTACATTCAGATGTTTAGGCAATGTTGGCCTGTGTTAAGTATGCTTTTTACTTAGTACTTATGTTAACAAATACTTTATGTTATATTATTGATTTGAGATACTTTAGATAAATTTGTCTTTAGTTAAATAATTTAAATGCTCCCTTTTATGATATAATAACTATAAGGGCTTTACAGTAAAAACATAGAATAAAAAATTAAATAAAATCCGAAAAATTAAAGATAAAATAATTGTGTGTTTGGTTGTCTTTATATTGCTCTATTGAATAATATGTAGCCTACTTACTTTCTTTTACATGTCTAAACTATGCAAATGTAATGTAAGGACGTGGATATGTTGATGGGAATAACCATGACTTTGTTAAACTGATATATTGGACTCTGTGAAGTTCCATCACACAGTAGTGCAGCAGTTCATGAGAGGCTCTAATCCCATCCAAGAAAAATCAAAGTTCATTGTTATCTGTGATTCAAATTAAGTGATGCAGTCACAACTTGAAATGAATCCACTTAAAAAATATATCTTTACACAGTTCTTTTTACACAGCTTACACAGAAAGTACAGTCTGCAGAACATTTAAGACAAATGTAGGCGGCCGACTGGATTTCACCTTCTGCTCACAGAATTCTCAAGCTTTCTTTCAGATAAAGAAAAACACGTTGCAACTGTATGCTCATTGAGATTATCATTGTAAATTGACCATGATATGAATGTCTTCCAAAGGGAGAGCAGGTACTGAGGGGCGGCTTGCCTGCCAATTGGAAGGTTGGTGATTCAATCCCAGGCCCTGCAGTCCTTGGGCAAGACACTGAACCCCGAGTTGCCCCCGATGCTGCGCCATCGGAGTGTGAATGTGTGCGCTTTGAGTAGTTGTTAAGACTAGAAAAGTGCTATATAAATACAGCACATTTACATTTACTGTGACTAGAGAGCAGTACCATCCTGTGCTGCATGCATCAACAGCTGACTGACATCACTGACATGGTATAAAAACAAGAAAAAAAGTGCTGCTGGAACTTTGTGGTGATCACATACAGGTGCTCTTTGGATACTTCAGATGCTTGTTGTACTTATTTGAATACTAATACTGTGCCAATCTTGTGAAGGGCTTGTTGCATTGGTGGAATCTGGTCTCAAATCCAAGTCTCCTTCAAAACCAATCCAAGGCACACTGTAGGGTTTGTGACCAAATTAAAAATGCCTTTATTTTACATGGCAATATGCATTTAAAGGGTTCAACGCGTTGCAACTGACAGGTCTTCTTCAGCGTCACTGTCAGCAGTAACTTGAGTTTCTCTCAAAACGGTCTTGAGCCATGCAGGAGTAGGCAAGCAACAAGGGAGTTGTGAAGGTTGTAAGTATGAAATGCCATTTGATTCAATATTAATTAAACTAATAAATACATAAATAGATAAATATACCTATGAAATACATCCTGACATTTGAAAAGGAGTAGAAATAAATAGAGGCAAATAAATGTGACATTATGAAATAAAAGCTCTCTGAAATAAATAAATGCGGACTTATGACATGGACCTTTTTCACAGCAGACATTTTGACTATTGACTATTTCCGTGAGTCAGCATGCACAACACCAGGGTCTCTCCTAAGAGGAATGCAGCCATCATTAATGGTTTTGAATACACCTGTCCTTTTCCTACTGTGACATGTCAACATGTCTTATTTTATTTATGTATTTATTAATTTATTTTATATTGAATCAAAGGGTATTCCATATTTAAGTAGGTAGATGTCTGGAAAGAAATCAGAACATTCAAGTGCATGCATAAAATATATTGTTAAAACAAATGTATATTCAAATATAACTCCACATTTTGTCAATTGAATTTGCCCACGCTTAAAAAAGAATTTCAGTCTTTCGCTGATGCTAAAAATCTGATAATAGCACTATAGAGTAACTGTTAGTAACTGAATTGTAAGGAAAGTTACTCATACAAATGTACACTCAATTCAAATCACACAACATTTCTAGACATGGTCCCAGAAATACCACAGGCTCTACCATGAGAAGTCTGGAGAAATGCACAGTATAATTTATTCAGTTCAACCCGCACGTCAGAAGACCATGGCAATAGGTAAACAAAGCGCAACAACAGGACTTTCCACTAGAGCTCGCTGTTGGCTGGCATTACAGATTATAACCTTTAAGTTTCATAAACTGTCAACAAAGCCAGTGGCACTTGGCAAAATGCAGCTGAGATTCTCTACATTCATTTATTTAACTTATAATTCATAATAATGTATATAATACATTACAGTTTTCTTAGTTGCTAACACTCAGTTGCCTAAACCCATTTGTCGAATCAATCACACTTCTGGCAAAACTCTAAACACATTTTCATTTGCTAAAACACATTTTACATAAGCTTTTTGTGTACATGGAAATCCCACACCTTTACACGATCAAGAATGACACTTTCCATCCATTCACTGGTACTTTCAGCTCATTCACTTTGGCAGCCCAGTTAAGAATGAAAATACACAGCATTAATATTTGTTGACACATTAAAGTCTGTTTGAGGCTGACTGCTGTTGTTTCTAAAGATTTACGTGCTGCTACGAGGAATACATGGCACATTCTGACAGCTGACAGGAGCAGTCTTGTCTTCAGCGTGTAAGAGGTGTGAACAACTGCTTTTAAGGTGCTGACATTTGCTGGCTGTAGAATATATTTGGGGAGGATGTTTTTAATCGCACATGCTATGTTGTTGTGCTCTGTAATATACAATATTTCAAATTAACACAGTTTGCCAATAACAGGTAACACAAATACACTCACATTTGCTGAACTCTGCTCTGGTTTGGGCTCTGGTTGTATTGGTAGTTATTAAAGGTTATGTGGGTGTGAGGAAATTTTGTGTGCAAAACATTATAGCCCAAAGCGCACAATGTTTGCTTAATATCTTGGCTTAGACTCTTTAATACATACATAAGTCTAAGATAACTACGAATGCAATTAGGAATAATTTTATATATTGTGTTATTAGATAAGCTTGTGTTCCTTCAGGAAAGTATGGTCATCACCTTTAACAACAACAAGATGAACCTGGGTGGGCGTTTAATAATAATATGAATAGCCCTTATTTTTTCAGCACTTTTGCACTTTTAATGATTGAGGCAAAACAAAGTACTAAATCAACGTGACAGGGCACAAAAGAAATCAAATGCAGACATGCAAGTTGAGATCATTGCAGAAGTATTGAAATGTGAGAGTATACACATCTAATTTATTGTCATTTTCACTTTACTTTATGTTCACAAAGGGGTTCAAATGTGTGATATTATAAAGACGGAGTGCAATGAAAAAGCCTCCATTTTAAAAGTATTCAATAGAGGTCTATTGTCCTTGTGCCACGTTTTTAAACACTTACTGCGAAGCTGTAATTATCTCTTGCACTGCCCATGCCATTAATTGATAATTAAATGGTAATTAAAGGGAGTGTGACTCTGCTTCTAATGACCCTCTGCACTCGTGCTTCTCCTTGCCAACCTGGGAGAAGTGATAGAGTGCTGTCACAGCCGAGCTCTCAGCTCTGTATTTCCTTCATTGTGACAGAATGACTCACACACATGTCTAGAACCCCTTACCTTGCCTGATTCTAAACCACATCAGGAAGGCTTGCCCGTTGGTCCGATTAACTGTTGAGTGATGAGATTCCTAAAATACTGTTGCATAAAGCGTGAAAAGCACAAACAATAAAAATAACAATGATTATTGGGAGGATGCAACTCTTGAAATGACAAAAAGCATTACTTGTTAACCTGCCATCCTCTATTCATCACCCAGTAGCAGGGAGGGTGCAGAGGCAGGGAGTTTTTTCTTTGAATATCTTTGGTCTGGTCTGCCTGACTCATTGATCCTATATCGAACTTGATAAAGGTTTCTGCAAGTTAGAATCTGTGGCCCCAATCATGGCTCTGAAACATCGACCTAACTGTGTATTGATAAGTCTGTGGTGCTGACAGATTTGTAATTGGGACTTTTTGAGGCTCGCCCTTCGTCAGTTTCATCTATAATATTCTCTAAACTACAAAGCTATGGGGGCATGGTATTAAAAAATACAGAAACAAAAGAGTCGTTACTGGAGCAGTTCGCTAGACATTTGATCAGTTCTACTTTGTTTGCAATAAATACACTAGCCTAAAAAAATAATGTTAATTTTAAGAAATAACAAAGCAAGGCAAGGCAGCTTTATCTGTGTAGCACATTTCAGCAACAGGGCAATTTAAAGTGCTTTACATAAAAAAATATTAAAATAATAAAAGTTACATTGCAGTAAAAGAAATGCAGTTATATGTATAAAAGCAGATAAAATAGCAGTTTTTAGGCTGCTAGTATGGGACAGTGTATAAGCCGCTGCCACACACACGTTATCAGGGCCAGTAACCATTTTGTGGAAACCCAAACCTTGTTGACCAATATGGTAGGCACTCTATACAGACAGAACCACATGTCTCATCCATCCACCGCAGGCCCCGCAGGATCATGGGACTTTGTACGCTGGTTACCCATAACCAAGAGTGGAAGTACTTCTCTTCCACTACAATATAGTCGTCACTATAAGACTTAGTTTAATCAAGGCAAACTTTGCAAAATCTTGAACAGCTCCAACTGTTTCTTGTAGATTTTACCATAAAGTTTATGTCACACTCACAATGGAGAAATTCTCAGACATGTACTGTATTTGTTTCCAGAAAAACTCCCAGCAGAAAGAAAAGCATTAACTAATACACTCCTAATACACTAATACATCTCCAACCTCGACAGCACATCCAATGTTACCTGTGTGACAAACTACTGCAAATAATATGTCCGTTAATTCCTCTGTGGAGAAGAAATACGTTTTCCTCACTCATGTATTTATAATAACATGCTCAGCCAAGTTTTAAAAGATTGGACTAATTGAGGAGACAAGGTACAAAGCAAGAACTTACTCTTAAATTAGCTGTAATAGTCCTTTATAGCTAAAGCTGTAATCTGAAGCAGTGGAGAGTGATGTCGTTGGCAAACATATCTTCAAAACTCTAAGGTTTCCAGCATAACAACACAATAACACAAACATGCGTGGCCCTTTTGTGACACACACTGGCCTGTCATGCTTTGTCTGGATGGGATGACAAGTCTTGGTGCAGTGCAGTTTATCACAGAGTCACTAAAGTTGACAGTGAAGCAGCATTTCACCGGCTATCACACTGTCAGCCAACCCTGACACACACACACACACACACACACACACACCCACCCACCTCTGGGGCTTGTACAGAGAAACAATGGTTGCACACAGGTAGGGCAGTGGGGGAAATCTAGTCATATTCTTTATGCAAATGAGGATATAATTTAGTGCAGATGCATGTACACAAATGTGAGTAGCATTAGATAAAAGGTTGGGTAGCCTTCTGTTATTCGGCAATGCTGTTCACAATGTAGACTTGTTTGAAAAAGACCTCCATCTCAGTGTGATTGGGTGTGACCAATTATTGACTGATGTATGTCAGCTGTGTATAAAGAAGAGCCTGATTGATCTGGCACATGATTGGTCTATTGGCTGGAATATTCGGTTGGTGATTGGCTGGCTAGATCACATCAAGCTCTAGATGCAGCCAGGTCATTCGGCTGATACTGAGGCAACACTCTGAAATAACTGCCTTGTTCATGGCTCTATATAAAAGATGCTCATTAGTTGACTCTATACCGAGGAGTCAATGGAGATTTTAGACTTGTATAAGTCGTCATTTTGCGTCATCACTGATAGTTTTTCTTTAACTTTGTGTCGAGAAAGAGATCAAAAGAGATATGGGGGAGGGGGTGTTTGCATGCAGATTTAAAAAAGTGAGCATATTATCATTCAAACATCTATTGTTTGAAGAGAAGATCCTGTCGATGTTTGACTTCATTACTGATTAATAATAAGGGTTTTTATTTGCACATTTCTATTTGGTATTTTATTATTGTTATTTTGATATGATATTTTGCCAATATTATACATAAACTATGAACTAGAGCAACTTAACATCCCATTTCAGCTTATAATCCCCTCTTCCACATATTCAAAAATACATTTAAACACAGGCACACCTTCTTGGTCACAGCTCATGTTCAGAAACATCTGAAATTTAAAGCAAAGAAAGTGTTTTTAATATATCATGAATACCTCTATTTTAGTGAAAATATGTTTCCCACAACAAATCAGCAGGCAGCGTGGAGGAACAGGACATTTAAACTGTGAAACACAGAATCATTGTATTGAAGTTAGGAACTTACTATAACTTACAGTACTTGTCACTTTATGCCTGGTTTCTGCCCAATAAATTTGAGATTACGGTATGAGCTGCGAAAGTACTGAAAGCTTCTAATAATACTAATATTAAATTAGAATTATGATTAAATAAAATTGTCTTGTTTCTTTCACATTGCATCCATAATACCATAAGTATTAGCCTCAGCCCGGTCACCTCTATGGAACTTGTCTCTGGTCAGACTTCCCTTTGTTTGTTATGTTGGCCTCCTGAAGCCTAATTATATTGTTAATAAACCCGCGTATCAAATCCCATGTCCTGGGTTGTCTGGTTTTGGGGAATTTGAAGAAAGAAAGTCTTTTCAATGTTGTGTCTAAGTCTCCTTAGAAGAGAGTTGGAATAGAGTCAAATAACTTACATATGGTGAGTTCATGTGCAGTGGCCTGAACACCTACAGATGGGTGAGAAAATATACAAAACTAAATACACGAGTAAAAAAAAAAAACTGTTGTGGAAGTTTCTGTACAGCGAGGGAGGAATTTCAGTGTGCAGAAGAGACCTTGTTGAGACAAAATAAAGACATGCTGCAAACTGGTTTAAAGGGATAAGGTATTCGGTGAAAAGGGTTTAATTGTTTTCTGCAGAGATCAATCAAAATGACAAGAACAGCTTTCACAATGTACAGAGTTACAGAGTGGCCACAGTTCTGTGCCCCAAACAGTATATGACAGTTCCTTATATCCCCATGCATCCAGCAGAAACCAGGCCATGTTTGGAAAACAGTTGAATTTTAAACATAACAATTAGTTAGCTCAAGCAGACGGTTGGATCTCTTACGTATTTCTGAATCTGTCTTCCGTGCATCAAGTTTTCTTGACCGGTCATTCTATCTTTAGAAGACAGACACCTATCTTGTCTTTAGATTGGTGCCCGGCTCCAACCTAGAACCTTGGACATGGTAACCCCAGCATATCTTCGAGGCCTTGTTTTCCTGTGCATTTGTCCTTAGGGGAGAAATGCAGAGTCACAACATTTTTAGCTGTCTCTAGAACTGGAAGGACTTACTAGTAGGATATATTTTATGAGACATATATTTCAGCAGCACACTGGAGGATTTTACTTATTAATAGTAAAACTAATTAATCACTTAAGAAATGAACAATTATTGAAAATAAATCATTGTCTATGTAATTTTCCCATTACACAACATATGAGTAGACATTACAAAACAGGAATCCAAAAAAAAAGACATTACAGAAAAAGACATTTACATTTCATAATGCCAGAGCATTGTCATATAATTTTGATATTCTATTCAGCTAATAACGTCTTGATGGATTTTTTTGTGCTTTAAATATTAAATCGAAGGGTGCTATATTGCTGAAATGTAATAATAAAGTGCAGGTAAGCTGGCTTGCTTCCTGACCATTTTATGGATATGGCATTTTCCAAAAACAATAAATAGCCTAGTTATAGTATACATCATGTTATTTTCGATCTTATCTTGACATTCCCTACATAGCTTCCTCCCTGACTGTAATATCCGAGCCATTTAGAGCCATGTATCCCCACTGCCATCATCAAATGAGAGAAGACATTTTAAAAGAATGGTGCCTGTCCTTCCATGTATATAATTTTTTTCCAATGAGTACTACAGCAGTTTTAAAGGCTAGTGGTGGTCCAACAACTCACATCCTACATTTGTTTTTCTTTCAATTTCCTAACCATTCTGCATAATTTAAATGATCAGCACTGCATTCACAGTTTGCTGCTGGAAAATCAAATCCCCAAGATACACAATAAGTCAAAATTGACATATTATAGAAGGATCATATGCCGTTTAATAACTGTTTTCATTAAGCTGCTGTTTTACATAACAGATATAAATCCTGAAGAATCTTTAATCATGCATTATGTTTTGAGTGAATTGCAGTTGCTCATGTTTAGAAGGACCTTTGTATTGCCCCTTGAGCTTGTTTATGAGCGTAGGCAAGCACTTTGTGCATGTGTGTAGGTGGTGGTAATATTCTTATCCTGAACAGAGGGATTAACCTTTCATTTCTTCTCCCCTGCTCTTTGTCTCTCCTCTTGGTAATGGTTTAATCCAGAATTCCAAGAAGGTTAGTCTGTTCATTATAGAACTTTCTGAACATTTTGCAATGTTTTGTTCATTCAGTAGCACTTGAAAGATGTCGACTGTATATGCAGCTGTGTCATGCTGTAACCTCTAATTGAAGGAAGTCGCTTCAAGTACTCTACAGTATAATTACTCACTAGCAGTGGTGGAGGAAGTACTGAATCTCAGTATTCTAAGTAAAAATACAAATAACCAGACACATATTTACTTCAGTGAAAGTAGAAGTAAAACAATTACAACCCTACTTACATTAAAGTAACGTTGAAATGCAGTGGATTAGAAAAGTGAAGTAGAAAGTATAGATAACTGCAGCAAAAGTATGCACTATTGATTGTACTTAAGCAAATATGTGAAAATCGTACTTACAGTAAGTACAGAAACAAAGCATTTGTACTTCACTACATTCCACCACTGCTCACTAGCATATATTATTTGCACTGCATTACTGTGAGTGGGTGCCAAGGTCTGATTTACAACATGAACTACCTTTTTTTATTTTATATTTTTTTTTATAGATGTTTTGCATGTGCATCTGTGAAAAAACATGCTGATGCCTGGCATACAAATACAGATTCCTATTCCTTTGTGTACTTACACAAACAAATGCATTTGACCTATGGAGAAGATTAAGTGCAATACACTGTGCTTGAAAACCACAGAACCACAGAAATCCATTTCTTATGCATTTCATGGCTGACGTTTCCATTTCTCTCTGTCTCCTGCCCATCCGGGAGGATCCATGAACTCTTTTTGTTGTAGGCTTGATGCCTAAATTCTTTTTTTTTTTTTAATCTATCTCCAATACCCGCTGCTGTGTGGATGCAGTACTCTGGATGGAGAATATTACAGTGATATTATTCATATGCAGCCAGGTTTAGGTAATCCTTCCAACGCTGAGACCAAACCAGAAAAAGGACGATGAATTATTGAAGAGCATCAGAGAAATAGGAAACCTTTCTCTGAATAGGATCAACCTTTTGGGAATGCTTCAAAGAGCATTCAATAGTCTGCAAAAAAAAAAAAAAAACAGCCCTCTCCCTGCTTTATCCCTGTCAAAAAGCGCTGCCCTGGCTCTGAGAGGGAGAGAGAGGCAGAGCGACAGAGGGAGGGGGAGAGACTGAAAGCTCACCTATTGTTCACCCTTTATTTGCATGAAATTGTTTACCACCTTTTCATGCTGCTATCCCTGTCCCCTACTGCTCCATTTTTCTCGCTTTCTGATTTTGTTTCTGTCTCTGCTCATTTAAACCGACACAGATGGTGGTGTCTGAGGCAGACTTTGAGGACAATTAGCTCAAATTGGCATGTCCTGTAGCCTATGTGTGCACAGTGTAGATTGAAAAAGAGTGAGCATGTACTCCAGTGCTCAGGTTAGAGTGACATATACTGTAATGATCAGAAAATGCACTCTATAATCTACTTCCATATGACTTTCTGTTTCTCCTTATCTCTGAGACCTCTGCAATCATTTTAAAAACAAACTTTTAAAATGCTGGACAAGAAACCAAGTATTTGTCATCATTGTCCAATACTACAAAAAGACAGGTTACTAAACTGGAAAAACATGGTCAAAAATTCAAATCTCTGTCTGGTCTATAAAATTATTCCCGGTGTATTATCCCCTCCTCTCCACCAGTTTGTCAACATTCGTACATCCGATCAGAGCAGAACCAGAGGATGTGAGGAGGGAGATTGTGTCGTTCATTCATGAAAAGTGTATTTGGCCAAAGTGCTTTTCTGTTCTCGCTGCTAAAGAGTGGAACCTCACCCCCATAACCATCAGAAAAATAAACACATATGGTACATTCAAGACCCTTATTGACAATCAGAGCTGTCAACATTTCCATTAACCGTTAGACCTGCTCTGGCTGCACCCTGCTGGCTTCTTGCCTTGTGTGTGTACATTGTTGGTCAGCTATGTTTCTAGTGTATATTTCCCTTAACTTTTCTTATATTTAACTTTAGTAGTAGTACTTTTATCCAATGTGTAAGATATTGTAATTGTTGTTATATTATTGTTATATAAACATGTAATTTTACATTTTTTAGTGTGACTTTTACCATCTGTCTAGGGACTGCAGAGGAAAAATTGGCATATTGACAGAAATGTCCATTAATATGCAATGTCCTTGCATTAAATAAACAAATTTTAAAAAAAAATGTTTTTTTTGTTTTTCAGCAAAAAAAAAATAAATAAAAAAATGTAGTGGAAAGTTTGAGAGAGAAAGTGCAGAGTATTCAGTTCAGAGGTCAGTTGGGCTAGATGCAAGGCGTAACATGTTGCCTCGAGCACTGACGATGGGGAGCATGAACTTGGCTCTTGCTGTTGGTAGCTGGCAAAGATTTCACCAAGCACCAAGTTTTGGTGTTATCATGAGCCAAGACATCTTCTATTAATGTTGCCACAGCTAAACTTATACCTAGGACTATACATCTTGAGCATATCTGAAGAAAATATCTTATTATATTAAGTGATATGAAGCACATCCCACCACACTCCCATATCACACCTACAGGTGATTTCACCATTCTTTTACGTCTTGCACCTAAAGGATAGTGACGCTGACATTCTATATTTTCTTACTATGAGAAAAACCAAAACCACCATTTAATTAATCAATTCATCAACAAAAAAAGGGTTCCTCTGTGCTATAGAGTTGTTGTTGTTGTTGTCGTCCAAAAACAGCAAAAAGAAATTGCGGAATACTCTTATTTATTATTATTATTATTTCTCATTGAGGGTTAGATGAGAAGATTAATACCGCTGTCATCTGTATGCTTGATCGTCCTCGAAACTTGGCTTTGTCCAGAGATTTTCCATTTCTAAAGCTGACTAATTAACGTAAAATATCTTCTTTGTTGAATCCATCCAAGTGTAAAAATGCCAATTTATGATTTTTCTTCAACTGCCATTCAATTTTACACTACCGTTTTTTGTACAGACTAAATACATGTGTTAGGACAGAGCCAGGCTAGCTGTTTCCTCCTGGCTGTTGCTTCATATTGCTTGCTGTAGCTTCTTCACATTGACATTACTGTGATTTTCAAACTTTTTATCAAACTTTTTATCTAACCCACCAAATATGCCAAACATTTCCTTTAAAGACTCGGGCAATCTGATCACGAGTGGACAGCACTAAATGCAAGTGTCATCAAACACCATTTCATGATGGATTGTGATCCCATCATTAATCCAATCTCGGTCTGGGGCACATTTTGTATTGTACAAAAGATATGTGGTCAAATGTGCCCCAAAATGCTAATAACTAACATCCCTGACTACGATGTAACAGGAAAATATGTCACCAATGCAGGATGTGGTGAGAGGGCAGCAAGTGTTGTGTGACCGTCCATCTGTTTGCCTGATGTGTTGGATATCTACAGCTGTACCAACACAACTACTGATGTGACGTAATAGTTGTGCACGGGGCCTTTTGACCCTCCAGTACAGTGTTTCTCAAATGGGGGTACATGTACCCCTAGGGGTACTTTGGAGTACTGCTTAGGGTAGGTGACAGCAGAATAGCAAAGGGAAGGAACAGATTTAAAGCAGGGTTGTGACTCTGTGATTGGCCCTTGCCATTGTGTAACAATTCTGATTGGTTTAGCAGGAAGGTGAATGCCTCCAACAGCTGATTCAAGTTAGGGAGAGCATTGATTAAGAGATCTCCCTGAAAGGATTTATGCTGAGATGCATTTCAATCAGGAGAGACTAGTTGCAGATATGCACCAGTTATACACGCATGATAAAATATACATTTATTAGGATTACAGCTGAATTGATTAATAGTTAGGTCTTCCTGAAAGAATTTACGCTGAGCTACATTAGTGAAACTTACATGTGTTCAGGATACATGTGCTTGTTGACGAGTGCTAGAGACACACAAACAATCTCCTTAACTAATTTATGTCTGTAATTGACTCCGTAAAGTTTATTAGCCTTGTCCTTCCGTTACATGTTAAGACTCAATTACGGACAGAAATTACTTAAAGGTGCTCTAAGCGGTGACGACACTTCTTGTTGCCGTTCAAAGTATTTTAAAACAAAACAAGGCTAGCTCCACCTCCCTCCTCCTTTCCGTGCTTCCACTTCTAACTAACCATTGGCTGAAAAGCTGGACCATTGTTTGTGTATGCTCCGTGATGCAGGTGGGCACAGGTTGTTTTTGTTGCCATGTGTAGACCCTGGGCTGTCTACAGAGACCACATTTTTTACAGTGTGTTCTGGGGACAGGCAGCTAGCACATAGTGAGATGTTTTTTACAGTGTGTTTTGGGGACAGGCAGCTAGCAGATAGTGAGGAGATGATTTTTTACAGTGTGTTCTGGGGACAGGCAGCTAGCAGATATTGAGGAGATGATATTTTACAGTGTGTTCTCCAGACAGTCAGCTAGCAGATAGTGAGATGTTTTTTACAGTGTGTTCTGGGGACAGGCAGCTAGCAGATAGTAAGAAGATGTTTTTTACAGTGTGTTCTGGGGACAGGCAGCTAGCAGATAGTGAGGAGATGTTTTTTACAGTGTGTTCTGGGGACTGGCAGCTAGCAGATAGTGAGGAGATATTTTTTACAGTGTGTTCTGGGGACTGGCAGCTAACAGATAGTGAGGAGATATTTTTTACAGTGTGTTCTGGGGACAGGCAGCTAGCGGATGGTGAGATGTTTGGTGTATGTGACAACAATTGTTGCCTAAAAATGCGTGACATCATTTAGAGCACCATTTAATAAGATGAATATTACGGACATATTGTGAGACAGACCATCAAATTGTCAGTTTGGGCTTTTTAATTCTAACTATTAGAAAAATCTAGCCTCATCCATTAGCTAAGTGAACACCTCATGTGATGTCTTGTGTTTGGTACGTAAATATTATGCAGCTGGGTTTCAGCCAACCAGCTCTGCCTCACTTATCTAGAATTACCTAATAGCTGTCTGTACCCACAGGGCACACGCTACAGGCTAGATTTCCTTAGGCATATCTCTCAAATCACTATCTTTGTAAAACACAGCTTGCTTTATTCACTGAAACGGATGTGAAAACATGCATGTACTTCTCAGAAGCGTGAGATAGACTTTGTCACTGAAAGCGCGGGGTTAAAGCAGAGCGACAGCAGATGAAAAGCGTGAGATGTAAGAAAGATGTTGGACAGCGGAGATGGAGAAAGGATCGGACAGAGATGGATGAAGCGGGCAAGAGAGATGTGAATTTCTATCCATCTTCACTTTAAATGTCCAGCTGTATCCATATCACTTTGCCTATCTTTATCTGGTCTCACACACTGCCCCTGACTTCTTCTTTGCTCTTTCATACTGATGCAATTTAAGGAAGGAGTGGGTGGGGGGGCAGAGAAAGACAGCCAGGCTGTATTCATGTGACCCTCTTCTCTAGCGGGATGTTTCTGTCAGCATCACTTACCCCTTAAACACACACACACACACACACACACACACACACACACACACACAACTCAGAGATGTACAGTACATGTAGGGCACACATGCACCCAGGTGTCTAGCACAAAATTCTGGCCCCTCATGGCCCCTCCCGCATCCATACCTTGCAATCTAGCATCTTTTTGGGCCCTCCTCACATGATACTCAGTCCCCCACAGAATAATGCCCCTGTAGACACCTAAATGCATGCACGCACATGCAGCACATGCTCACTGTTTTACAGATGGACACATGTGATAATTTGTCCCTGGATCACCTGCTGCACAGCAATGAGCTTTTCTGTCTCGTCGCCAAGTTAGAGAGACAAAGTGAATGAAGGGAGAGGGTGGGGGGGAAAAAAAGAGGGTAGGGGAGGAGAGGGTGGTGCCGGCGGAGAATGCCTTTGTGTTGTCAGCAGAAACATTGTTTTATGGATGCAGTGTTTACAGTGGTGTTGCCATTTTGTGTGTGTGTGTGTGTGTGTGTGTGTGTGTGTGTGTGTGTGTGTGTGTGTGTGTATGCGTGTGTGTGATGTTCTGAGATGTATTAGGCCTGTCTTGGACATGTTGACTGTTTGTTTTAAGCCTGCCTGCAGGGCTTATGCATTCTTCATGAGAGTACTGTGCTTTATGTGTCAAACCCATTTGTTTGCCCAAATGCTCAACGAAAGCACAAACGCTCGGCGGACCTTTTGTTTGTCTAGTGTTCACCCACATGCATGCTTGTTACAGACACACGCAGTAACCTTCAATCGCTCAAAACGCTTAGAACATCCGCCTTAACATGTTCCAAAGTGGAACTTGCATACACATATGCAGTTTTTTTTCAAAGAATGAATCAGAAAAGAGCTCATCAAGAAATCCCTCTGTTGTGTTATCGTGTCATTCTTGAATCCATGGGCATTGAAGTTGAGATGGATCAAATTCAAATCCAATTTACGATAAAATATTTACAGTTCCAACTTTTTCAAAATTAAAATCCCTCCAGTTTTTAGTGGGCTTAGTATGGCAAGACAAAGTTCTCCAAATGTTACAATGGTTGCACTTTAGACACAGAAACTATTTAGTTCTCTATTGTATCAAGACTCCCACCATGACATATTCCACATGTGTATCTGAGGTCAGGTACGTGGATACTTCTTTAAGACACACCAGCTTGCCCGGACACACCCTATGCTATGTCCTATATAGCTCTGTGCTGGCATGGACTCGCTGATTGTTTGATCTCCACCTGAGGAGTATGGTTACGTGTGTGCAGATAATGTCATAGAGAAAACTGGAAAGTGCGGGTTTGCAAAAGTGAATCTGCTTACCTTTTAAGTTAGGATCCTGTCTGTTGGCAACCTCCGTGGATTGTACTTCCCATGTTGCAAACAAAGTCGCCTACCTGACAACAGTTTTGACTGTCGCCAGGAGTCCGGTTGCTAATGTCCTCGTGAGCCATGTGATGTCTCGTGCTGAGCAGGCGTAAAGTCAGCTTCTTTCCTTCCTGGAGCGTATTGCTGGCCTACTCAGTTTGTGCGCTATGGTAAAAAAAAAGCATGTTTGATGCCTAACCAGCGTCTCTCTGCCTTGGGGTAAAGCCCGGGGTGGTTGGATGCTGAAGTCCCTCGGGCATATTGCTGGCTTGGTTTACGCAACTTGGGAAAATACGTGTCTCCATACAAAGAAAGTGACAACGGTTGCAGCGGCTGTTTTTCCACCCCTGGGGCGGTCCCTTCGAACATGTATGTTAAAATATGATTTAAAAACGGCACATACTAAAGAGGCCTGTTGCTAGTTATTTGAAAGGGAGAAAAAAGATCCTTTTCTTTCTGAGGGGCCCCTGTAGAAAATGTGTTACAAGCTTGATACAGGGTCAGTGGGGGCAGTGTTTGGGGTCCTGGCAGATTCCCTTCCTCCCTCTACCTTCAGGTTTCAAACAGCAGCCTCCCAGTTGCAACGGCTGTCTCCCTCTCCAGCATATTGCTTGCAGCCGTAAGCTGACACGCGTGAAGGGGCTCTTGCGGAGCGTAGACGTCATGTTGGTGAACAGGCAGAAGAGACACCTCTGGCAGGCCGGATTAATGCCTCCGCTCTCCATACTTTGGTATGGAGGAGGGGACAGACTCAGATGTAGAAGTGACATCTACGCACTACTCTGTGGGTGGTGTGGTGTACTGCGGACAGAACACGGACAAAGGCAGTGACTCCACTATCAGTGATTTTGAACAACTTCTCGGCAGGGCTTACAGCGCTCCTCTCTCAGTTAAAGTGAAGAAAGTATGAGGGTGCAAAGGTGCATTCCACACTAGTGTAATCCTGATTCCACAAACCTTGTGTGTCTCACCACTGGCCACTCGCAAGTGGTTTAGGGAGCAGGTTGCTGCGGGCCGCTCCCTTTGATGTATACAGCCCTCCCTCCTTTATTTTTCCTTCAGCTCAGTGAGACCTTTTGTGAGGGAACTCAGGCGGAGCCCTCGTCCTGCCAGCAGCCTCTGCTTATGCCACGCCTGCCTCTATGGCGGGAGCAGGTGGCTTCTGCTGTGCATAGGAGACTTTTGGACAGTGGTATATCCAGGCGTGCCAGGGGCTGTAAATGGGTGTGTATCTCCGAACCTTGGACAACACGCGAGGTTGTGGCATGAGACGAGGTTGCCTCAAGCCCTGACTTAAAGCTGTGCGAGCCACAGCCCCGTAGTGACCCACACATTAGGTGTGAAGTAAGCTGCATAATATCTGCACATTAAGTCGCACAATACCTCAATAATGATGACTTGCGTAATAGCCTAGTATTATACTGCACGTAGAGCCACATAATAAGCTGCGTAATGACGAGGTCTCCCACCTTTTCATAGTGTTCATTATGATTTGTCTTTCCACTATCTGGGCTTGGGCAGCACCTTCTCCTCACGGGTTTTCTTAAAGAGATCCCGTACATATGGAATATGTAACAGTGGCGAACACTCGGTTACGTTGGAACCTTGGTTCTCTGAGTGAAGAGACTATTACTGTAGCATAGATTGTGGAAGTATCCACAACTAAAGATAGCAGGTAGTCTGTGTCTATGTTATGTCTATGTTGAGAATGATTGAGATTTCTAATGGCACAGCTACCAGAAGACTTACAACTTTCAGACACGTGGCCGGGATCTATTGGTCCATTTCTTTAACTGTGTATGTGCGAGACAAGCATCTAGCAACATTACAACCTAGTCTGGGGAGGAGGGGCGGGGAGACGACTCTCTCCAATATTTTGAATTTGTACTGCGGTAACTATTTTAAACACTAGCTGTCAGTATTAGATATTGAAAGCTCGATCTGCTGGGTAAAAGCATGTTTTTGACCCTTCCACCACCCCAACCTACATTCTTTCTGCGAATTTGTCTCTCTTTTCCTCATCACCTAACTTCCTGCTTTGCTCCTCTAATAATTATGAGAGTCCACTAGAGGGCACCACCACTATAAACGTAAATATGAATTTTTTTTGGGAGGACGCACTAGGAGTAGCAATTTTGCAAACCGTTCACATATGCTATCTTAGTTTTGAGTCTTTGAACATATAGCACATACAGTGAGGAAAATAAGTATTTGAACACCCTGCTATTTTGCAAGTTCTCCCACTTAGAAATCATGGAGGGGTCTGAAATTGTCATCGTAGGTGCATGTCCACTGTAATAGAGACATAATCTAAAAAATAAAGAAATCACAATGTATGATTTTTTAAATATTTATTTGTATGATACAGCTGCAAATAAGTATTTGAACACCTGAGAAAAATCAATGTTAATATTTGGTACAGTAGCCTTTGTTTGCAATTACAGAGGTCAAACGTTTCCTGTAGTTTTTCACCAGGTTTGCACAAACTGCAGAAGGGATTTTGGCCCACTCCTCCACACAGATCTTCTCTAGACCAGTCAGGTTTCCGGGCTGTCGCTGAGAAACACGGAGTTTGAGCTCCCTCCAAAGATTCTCTATTGGGTTTAGGTCTGGAGACTGGCTAGGCCACGCCAGGACCTTGATATGCTTCTTCCAGAGCCCCTCCTTGGTTATCCTGGCTGTGTGCTTCGGGTCATTGTCATGTTGGAAGACCCAGCCTTGACCCATCTTCAATGCTCTAACTGAGGGAAGGAGGTTGTTCCCCAAAATCTTACAATACATGGTCCCGGTCCTCCTCTCCTTAATACAGTGCAGTCGCCCTGTCCCATGTGCAGATAAACACCCCCAAAGCATGATGCTCCTACCCCCATGCTTCACAGTAGGGATGGTGTTCTTGGGATGGTACTCATCATTCTTCTTACTCCAAACACGGTTAGTGGAATTATGACCAAAAAGTTCTATTTTGGTCTCATCTGACCACATGACTTTCTCCCATGACTCCTCTGGATCATCCAAATGGTCATTGGCAAACTTAAGACGGGCCTTGCCATGTGCTGGTTTAAACAGGGGAACCTTCCGTGCCATGCATGATTTCAAACCATGACGTCTTAGTGTATTACCAACAGTAACCTTGGAAACGGTGGTCCCAGCTCTTTTCAGATCCTCCTGTGTAGTTCTGGGCTGATTTCTCACCTTTCTTAGGATCATTGAGACCCCACGAGGTGAGATCTTGCATGGAGCCCCAGTCTGAGGGAGATTGACAGTCATGTTTAGCTTCTTCCATTTTCTAATGATTGCTCCAACAGTGGACCTTTTTTCACCAAGCTGCTTGGCAATTTCCCCGTAGCCCTTTCCAGCCTTGTGGAGGTGTACAATTTTGTCTCTAGTGTCTTTGGACAGCTCTTTGGTCTTGGCCATGTTAGTAGTTGGATTCTTACTGATTGTATGGGGTTGACAGGTGTCTTTATGCAGCTAACGACCTCAAACAGGGGCATCTAATTTAGGATAATAAATGGAGTGGAGGTGGACATTTTGAAGGCAGACTAACAGGTCTTTGAGGGTCAGAATTCTAGCTGATAGACAGTGTGACGAAGTGGGTTTGCTCACCACTTGTCAGGTACAGATCATTAGTAAAGTAAACACACAGTCATGTTAGTTTCAATTCCATTTTATTAGGTTGTAAGTTTAATTATGGTTTAAAGGTTTCCCTGTGTTAATACTTACAATTTGTTCCTTTGTTTAGTTCCACCATGCAGGACAATTGTTTGGGGAGGGGCCGGCCTAAGCATTTCCTGTTTTATAGGAAAAGGGCTACAGGGATGACATCACCGGGCCAAACCAAGTAGAGGGGTTTCTTGTGTACAGGAATGTTTATTTTGGTTGTTTTTGGTTATTATATAAGACAAGGTATGAATAACCGTGATCTGTTTGAAGTCAGTAGGATAGGAGGGAACTGGTAACAAAGTTCCATAGGTTAAGAGATTGTTGGGTATTAATGTTATGGATTTGATCAACCTGCTGTAGGATGGGGTGAACTGAAGCAGTATGGTGTGAATTGACAACCCTATATAAAGAGTAGGATTTGTCCTCCCGGGGGAAGGAGGTGAGGCTGGGCTGCTACTAGAGGAATGTGTAATTGTTTGTAAATTTTGAGTATTTAATTATCCAGGTACTGCAGACCATTGGAAATAAATAATTATCTTTGGAAACGTACAATGTCTGAGTCTGCCTACCTACCACCATCGTAGCCACTCTGGCCCACACTTCCACAGACAGGTGTTCAAATACTTATTTGCAGCTGTATCATACAAATAAATAGTTAAAAAAATCATACATTGTGATTTCTGGATTATTTTTTTTTAGATTATGTCTCTCACAGTGGACATGCACCTACGATGACAATTTCAGACCCCTCCAGGATTTCTAAGGGGGAGAACTTGCAAAATAACAGGGTGTTCATATACCTATTTTCCTCACTGTATATGGACCTGTTTTTCAGTTACCTTGTGTAAAATTGTCTAAGTTTCCTTTCTCTGTCATTTCACTACCACCTGAGTTAGTTGAGGATGAAGCCAGTTTCTGGTAGTGGGGACTTTGCCACACGTACCGCTCCTCTGGTTTCATCTTCTCCAACTCATCACAGAGAATGAAAAATGAGAGAAAGTTTATCTTTCCAATTACCAGTCTCCAACTTTCACTTTCATGTCAGCATGTAGGTGATCATTGCATTGTTTATCAGCATTTTTTTTATTTTTTTTTTGCTGACTTACTGCTACGTGACTTGACTTCAGGGATGCACGATAAGGTGTTTGCATGCCACATTACGGCTGAATCGGAATGTCCACTCTCCTGGACTTTGATCATACTCTACGCACCTTGATGTGCTCACAGTCATTACATCAGGTCTGCAAAGGCGCTCCACTCTAGGGGATGAAAAGTGCTATGATCCTTGACTTCAGACCAACTCATTTTCATGGTTATTAGGTTGTTGTTGACCCTTTAACTATTGTATGGACACAGTAATGTGATTACTTCCTTTGGGTACAGAGTAGCATCAGGGATTACAATTTGAAATGTAGTGATTACTTGGTTGGTTACTCTGTTACTCCAACACGTTTTGGGGTCAGCTTGTTTGCAGAGCGTGCTGATTTACATGATATACATGATTTACACACGGAACATCGCTGACATGCACAGTAAAACTTTCCCTATGCACAAGCATGAGTTCTAATATTATTTTTGCATTATGCACTCAACGGAGGATCAACACATCATACTGGAGGTGGTCCAATTTTGTTATACTCGGATGAAAAACCCTTTGCACTTTTAATCAAATGTTTATTATTGTGGATCATCTTTAGAGCAAAGTCTGGTGAACTCCTCGTCTATGAAACTCTGCAGAGAGTCTGTTTTAACATGCCTAATATGGTCTTTCTAGTAAGGGAGAGATTCTATTTCTTTTTTACTCAGCAAAAATATTATTCCATTAACATCCAAAACCATTAAGGGTGGCAGCAGAAGTCTTGGAGGCAGACATTGTAAAACCTCAGCTTATTAAACCGAAGCAACCTGCATAGCTACCACTGCAGATACATGAGAAAATATTTCTTGTTTTCCTATTTCTGTTGTTTAAGTCCCTACATGGACCAGGTATGGAGTTTGGACTGGTAACTGAAGAGGTGCACTGCCAAGGTGCACTTAACCCTCATGTTGTCCTCAGGTCAAATTTGACCCATTTTCAGTTTTTTCATCAAAAAAATGGGCATTCGAAATAAGCGCTTACAATGTCAACATTAGAAATATCAAATAACTTTGGAAAAAACATTAAAAAGTACCCACAACATTGAAAAAGTGACAAAAATGTCAGAAGAAGTGATAACTTTTTTTCATGGTTGTCGGGAAGACAACACAAGGGTTAAACAAGGCACCGAACCCCCATTTGCTCTGGGCGCAATCTTGTGAGGCAGCCCCCTTGCTCTGACATCTCCATACACGCCTGTGTGTGGGAATGACAAGTGAAAACATTGAATTTCCCTTTGCAGGATTAATAAAGTACACATTCTTCTTACCATTTGTGTGAACTGACCCTCTAACCCAGTGTTGTTAAGACCGAAGACGCTTGTTACACCTCTGCAGAGGATCACTGCGAAAACAAATTTTAATGGGGCTCTGTTGAATGAAACATCATCTCTTCTCCATACAAGGGTTAAGTCAACACAAATGAGTTCTGTGTTTGGGTAACTATGGCTCACATTTTTTTAGGAGATCGAGGAAGGTGCGTCATTTTAAAAAAATGTAAAAACAGAAAAAATACACAAGAATGCTAGAAGCTGGACATGGCAAATCAGCTCGTAGTCAGCTGCTGGTACGGCTGGGTCACAATAATCTATTCTCGATTCTATGAATTGATTCAATTTAAAATCGGTCTTTGTTTAAGTGATCTGATATTGATTATTAAAATCCCTAAATCTTTTAATATGTCAATGGTACGCCTTACAAATGAATACTTTAAACAAACCTTTTGGGGATCAATTCTTAACATAAACATTAACCTGGTGCATTATAAAAAAAATATTTCATGGATGCTGCTTGCTTATACAATTTACAGCATAAGTTCTCAAGAATCTGTTTTGTATATCGGAAGCGCATTGATTCGGGAAATCAATGGCAATACCCAGCCCTAGATGCAAATTGATAATCCAGTGATGGGGGATGTATGTGGAATTGTTTTTTCACGTAGTGTGTAGGTGGACACCAGACACTTAATCTGCTCATTGTCCATTATGCTCTCAAGTTTTATGTCTCTAACTTATGTTTCTGTTCATGTCATGCTGCTTTGACTTCTAATGACACAGTTTCAAGCTTCAAATGACTTCGCTGAGCCTTTGATGAAAGGGTTTGGACGTCTGCACAAGCACACGCACACACATTTGAAAGTCCTTACCGCCCTCATGACACCACTACACACCGCTAACGCCGGCCGAAACATTTTGTTATTCGTTTAGCATACTATCCCTTTTTATGTCCACCTCAGCCTTTGTATCCCACCCTTCGCCTCCCATGGCGCCTTCACGCTGTGACACGGGATGCAGTGTGTGGATGCTCAGAGCAACACAGACTCCAAATTGAATTCTTGGCATCAAAAGGTAGACCTCTACATCCAAAACCCCTTTCATGTGAACACTGAAAAGTGAGGCTATTTTATTGTGTGACTATGTGTCTTTCTGTGGGTGCTGTTGGGGTTTGAGATCAGCTATGCCTCTAACTTTAGCGGACACATTTAACTGACATGCGGAAGAACGGGACAGTTCAGTTTAGGATAATATTGTGGGTAGGGTTACAAAATGTAATGTACGTTTCAGTAACAGGTTTAGGAGGAGATTGTGCGTGGGGGTTACAAAATGGACGTTTCAGTGACATGAGGGACAAGCACAGGACACAAAACCCGGTCTCCTGTGTCAAAGTCCTGTGTCTCAGTGTGTGGATATTTGGTCTTTCACACTACTTGCTACCTTATGTCATCTTACAGTGCCGCGGTCAAGCTATTGCCATGCCCGTTGCGTCCCATACAGATGCTACAGTGTCAGTTTTGCGTTGGTATCTGAGGCCCCTGAGAGACACTGATATCTTATCTGCTGTTACCCCAGAAAATATTTTTTCATTTCTGTGACTGTTTGTTTCTTGGTGTGTAACCCCCTTCTGCCCCGTCTGCTGTGCCACTCGGTGCCTCTCTCCTTGCCTCAGGTCTCCCCACATGCTGCAGGTACCGAGGAAACACACCCTGGGGACTCACCCGCCTAACCCAGCCATCTGTCTCCCACACACACAGGCACACAGAAGGGTGTGTATGTTCTGGGTTCAGATCTGGGCATCGTCCCCGCGGCCACTCAGCTGCTGGTCTGCTCGGGAGAGCGCGCGGATCGGTGTGCTCGTACATGTGCATCTGCATCATGTTGCCCCAGGAAGAGCTTTGAGCCGTCCCCAGGAAAGCCTTTGGGAATGGGTCGGGGAGACTTCAGGGAATGTGTGTGCAAAGCTGTCAGATGGATTTGTGTCCATCACGGCTGCGTTTGGCCCTGGGGCCGTCACAGAAGATCAGAACAGGGAGTTTGTACAAAGGAGCAGCAGACATACAGGGCAGACATAGCCCAGCTAACCCACTTTAAAGTAGAGCAGTGACAGAGATGTGGAGTGCTGGGTTCTGGAATTGTGTGGCATTTTGAAGATCTTAAGGGTCTCAGACATTCAATACATTGCTCAATCCTCAATCCTAAATTTGTTTATCATGCACTCTGTTCTTTACACAATATCATATATAGAATGGTCGGTATGACATTGTAATCTGTACTTTTCTCTACTGTCTCTACTCTACTGTAAAGTTCAGTATTGTCATACTGTATATTTCATATAGAAATGTGTTTAGAACACAATGTCTTCACTTTAAGCTTCATATAATGCAGTCAATATGTGTACACTAGTTGGCAAGTAACACTATGAAAATGACTATGGTTTTGATTGACCTTCAGTTTAAATACATTTACTGTAATAAACTGCAATGCCCTCGCTGACGGCAACAATTGCACAAGCAATATATAGGGATGAGCCCCATATGAAAGGAAGCAATGCAATGAGCAGACTTTATAGTTCAAGGCCATGTCTTTTTCTCCTGAGAATCTGTGGTTGTCTGTGTGTGTGTGTGTGTGTGTGTGTGTGTGTGTGTGTGTGTGTGTCTGACAAAAAGCTTAAGCTCCCTCACGCTCTAGTTTTTTTCTCCCTGTTTCCCTCCCTCCTACTTTTACTGATCATTGGATCCAGCTCTCCGGTATTTATTTGTATTCATCAGTAAAATGAAAAGCCTTAATGATGAAATGAACTTAGTGTTGTGTGAAAGAGAAAACAGTGCAGTGTTCTTGTAAACACTTGACACTAAACTCCCTCTGAAATGTCTTGTACATAAGAAGTACGGTAGCGTTCTGTGTGTGTGTGTGTGTGTGTGTGTTTGTGTCAGCATGACAAGAAAATGAGAGAAGACACAACAGTTGCATCATTATTGTAACATCTGAGCTGTTTATGATTTATTTATGCATCTTATTTGTTACTGGGGTAGAGATGTTTTTGCTAACAGAGAATGTATGGCCTGGGGGAATGCAGGATGGATGCATGGGTGGATCCAACAACAACAGCACAATCAATTAACGTAATCAATTTGTCAGTCACTGATTAAGGAAGCTGGGCAGTTAGATATTTAAAGGAATAGTTTGATATTTTGGAAAATATGCTCATATGCTTTCTCTGCGAGTTTGAGTATGAGAAGAAACATGCCACTCCCACATCTGCAGGCTAAAAATGTCACTGGATCCAGCAACTAGTTAGCTTAGCTTAGCACAAAGACTGGAGGCAGCTAGTCTGGCTCTGTTTAAAGGTGGTAAATTCTACCTACAACCAGCTCACTTAACTGGTTAAATCTTGAAATGGAAAAGCAATAGCTTTTTATGAGGGGTTATGAAGCATCTTGGCCAGGGACTGTAACTTTCTGGAGTCTCTGTGTGTTGCCTGGCTATTACTAACCAAGAAGAAGTTTTTGCACCATTTCTTGCCAAATTCAAGTCTAATCCCGTCTTTCCATTGACTCAATGCAAACAAGGCGTTCTTTTTGAACCCACAGGTTAGGTTAGGTTGTATGGTTACTGTCTGGGCCAAGGTTGGGATCAGGTTAACTGTTACTTATATGTCTTTGGTCTTAGGTCTCACTTCTAAATAAGATCTTGAGCTCAATGTGATTTCCTGATTAAATAAAGTATACTGTATAGGTTAAAAAAACAGGCTTACCTGTAGTGCCAACTCGTTCTCACTACGAACAAGCAAAATCCGGACATACGTTTGGACTGTGGCTGTCCACGTCTGATGCTACGAAAAAAAGCACCCTTCGGTGTGAGTGTAGAACATACTGGGGAGAACCCTAACCCTAACCCTAACGGAACCGTAAGCCCGTCAACGACCTTTCCCTTAACCCAACCGTCCCATTCCCGCCAGTCACAGAACCGTAAGCCCACCCATGAGCTTTTCCATAACCTAACAGCGTCAAAAGGCCAATAGTCCCGACCAAGCACGTATTATATGACGCTAAAGGAGACTTTTAGCGGCAATAACAACGACAAAGGCACCTGACCAAGCGTCTGTATTTTACGAGATGGAAGTAAGAATGTGTTGGTAGTGCTATGTCTCAATCAAGATTGTTTTGGTGTGAGTTGCCAAGTGTTGGAGTTATCAGCCGTAGATATGTCTGCCTTCTCCCGGAAAGGCTATTGAGGAATTAGATGGAACTTGGCTGGTGTTGCCAAAACACTAAATTAGAACATTTCTACAGCAACTTCTGTTTCCAGAAATCCTGACCTGGTTACTCAAGATAAGCCACTGACATGGTTGTGAGCAGTTCCATGTAGGAAGGAGTACTGTACCCATGAAAGAAAAGTCCATGTTAACTTGTGGAGATTAGTTAACAGCTTTAGATACTTAGCTCAGCTAAGCTAGCTAAGGCTACAGCTCAACCTAGAGTCATTCATGTTTTCATAAATAGTCCTGAGGGAAAATATGTTATTTTGATTTAGGGGTGAACTGTCCCTTTAAGCAAAGGGGAACACATTGACAGAGGAACAAACATCTACAAATAACCCCCTGGAAAGTGGCAAGGTTGTTGCTTTTACACTTATCTGAATAAACAAGATATAACTAGTTAGTGAGCTTTAGAGGTGCTTTGAATGTGTTATTTTCAAAGAGAGCCAGGCTGGCTGTGGCTCCATTTTCATTTCATTTTTGTTATGCTAAGTTTAACTAACCGGCGGCTAGCTTTGATTTTAAATTAAATCTATACATATTTAATGCACTTACTGTACATCAGAGTGATTTAGTGATTGGACTCTCAACAAACTACTCCTTATGTACTTGCATACTCCTGTATATTAGCAATATGTGCAAATGAACACAGAGATGAAGGACAGTGAAGCTTTCAAGCTGTACTTCAATCGCCTCCGAGGCCAAACCACATGCTGTACACTGTTGCCCTTTTCCCTGGAACACAGTAACAGCCAGGCCCTTTGTGCTTTCAGCTTTTAATTGCATGACTCACAGCCGCTCAAGAAGCAAAGTGTGGGGGAACGTGCACCAGGTACACAGCAGAAGTTCATTATCTTTGAAGAGCGATTGAATCAATATCGTTTCTAACTGAAACGGCGAGGCTATAGAGGCACCTGTTTGGAGCGTTCTTGAAATAGTTCATATTTTCAAATCACGGGAGCGATTTCATGTGACCTATTAAACTTTCACAAGAAAGAGGCGTATCCATGGCAATTAAGCAAAGCATCGCTTTCCTTTATCCATATTGATGTGTGAACTTTTCCAGCATGTTGTGAAGATGACAAATATTGACTCTTGAATTTGTGCTCATCTCGCTCTTCAATAAAATGATTTAAACACAGAAATAGCTCCGTAAGGAGGGAAGTCAAATTCATTTAGAAGTTACAACAAATTACAAAAAGTATTATTCATTCATTTGTCATGAATCAATAACCAGGCTTTATTCCAGCCAGACTACACTGAGCCCGACAGCAGCATGTTACACAAGCAGTTTGTGAAATAGTCATGAAATTTAATCTATTGATTTGTGTACATCCTCATGACAAATTTCAAACTAATGTATTTAAATTTTAAGAATCTTTCGTGTCTGCATTATGTCTTTTTTCTGTCGGTCTGGACTGCAGCAGAGAAGCTGAATCGCTTTGTTATTGGCATTTTATTATTATTTACCATAACCACTGCTTTGATCAACATTCATTTACGAGATGCTATCATGCTTTTAATTTCTTTATTTTAATGTTTTAATTGAGCTATGACTGGGTGGCAGTAGCTCAGTCTGTAAGGAGTTGGGTTGGGAATTGGAGGGTTGCCGGTCAAGTCCCCTTGCGGACCAAAGTATGGTGGTGGACTGGAGCTGGAGTTCACTGCCAAGGTGCTTTTGAGCAAAGCACCGAACCCCCAACTGTTCAATGTACCTCTCCATTAATACCTGCACCCCCGTCGCTCTGTCTGTTAGTGCATGTGTAGGTAAGTACTGAGCATGTGTGTGTATTTCAGGCCTCTATGTTGTGTATTCTAACAACAGTGTAAAAACAGGATTAATAAAGTATAAATTATTATAGTTTGAAATGCATGCTGAGCAGGACAAAAACATGTGTGTCCATGTACACCAATCAATAGCTTGTTAAATTGTGTGACTGGGTTGATAGAGGAGTCAGTTTAGCTTTCCTGCTAAAGTCTCCTTCTTATCTAACTTAAAAACATAACCACACACACGTCTTGTCCCTGCAGCTTAGATTGTTGATCAAGCCACCACACAAACTGCTAATGTCAGTTTGGTTTCGTCTAAATGGAATTTCAGTTGGGCTTATGAACTAGCGTTTGTGTTGAAGCCTTAATTGAGGACCTAGAGCGTCAGGGACACTCACTCGTGCTTCTCAAAGCCACCATACATTTGGCATCAGATTAACAGAAAAAGGTGCAAGTCTGAAAAGGGCTTTAGTAAGGTGTTGCAGAGCTCCCTGAAACTCTGCTGGAGGGAGGAATAACAATCATCCAAAAGATATTCCCTCATTTGGTGTTTTGATGGTGGTGGAGAGTGACGTTTGACAAATTCTCCCTAAAGGTTCAACTAGGAATGAGATCTGGTGAGTAGAAAAGCCATTGCATAAGATTCTTATCATTCACTGAGCTCCTGTGCCCTGCGGATGGGGGCATCATTGCTTTTAGAACTATTCCTCATGCCATCTTGATTCAAAATAAAGTATCGTAAAGTGTAAAGTATAGTATTGTAGAGTGTAGTGTATTACAGATGTAAAAAAAAAAAAAAAAACTTTCAAAAAGACAGTTCAAAAGGACATTCAAGTTCAAATGAAATCAGGAAAAGGCTCTCCGATGAAAGTATGTTTTAATAAGGGACTTAAAGGAGAGGACTGACTCAGCTGACCTGATATTCTCGGGCAGATCAATCCAGAGCCTCTAGGCCTTGACTACAAATGCTCTATCATTTTAAAATTATAAATTACATCCTTTTTATATCATTTTCAAAAGCCAGCGGTGACATGAGAAAGAACGTGTTTAAGTTTTCAATATTTTTCTTTTCCTTACCATGACACCATTATAGTCATACAAGGTCCCATATGATGCTCATCTATATACCTGTATTATTTTTCAAATACTGTCTACAGACTGTCTGAATATATCTGAATTTTATATATATATATATATATATATATATATATATATATATATATATATATATATATATATATATATATATATATATATATATATATATTGATCTGATACTAAGTAAATACCAGGCCAGGATCGCCAATACCAATCCTGGTGAACTTCTATCGCTGTGCAATAGAAAGCATCCTGACCAACTGTGCAGCAGTGTGGTATGGGAACTGTTCTGTGGCAGAGCGCAAGGCACTGCAGCGGGTGGTGAAAACCGCCCAGCGCATCACTGAGACTCCACTACCCGCCATCACCGGGACTCCACTACCCGCCATCACTGGGACTCCACTACCCGCCATCACTGGGACTCCACTACCCGCCATCACTGGGACTCCACTACCCGCCATCACTGGGACTCCACTACCCGCCATCGAGCACATCCAGAGGAAACGCTGTCTGCATCGAGCTCGCAGCATCCTTAAGGACTCCTCTCACCCAGCCCACAGACTTTTTTCTCTCCTGCCCTCAGGCAGGCGGTTCAGGTGCTTCCGGACCAGGAGACTAAAGAACAGTTTTTTTCCCCAGAGCTGTGTCTTTATTGAACTCCAGCCCTCATTGATCCCACTCCTCTCATATACTGACAGACTCTCTTCTCCCTCCTCACACCTGCCTCCATTTTGTTATCTGCAATACTATGTTTATTTGCAATGCTGACTGTTACTATAGTAACAACTGTTTATATCTGCATATTGCACTACTTACCTTGACTGATATTTCAATTTGCACTGCTGAGTGTTTATTCAGAGTACCAATTGTTTACATATATATATATATATATATATATATATATATATATATATATATATATATATATATAATCATAGTACATATTCACCTGTAAACTCTGTAAACCATCAGTATATTATGATCATTGTACATTTCTGTAAAAAATGGTAGTATCCACCTGTATATTATATTCAGTACAGATCCACCTGTAAATCTTGTTCACAATACTTGTTATCTATATATTATATTCATAGGATAACCTAGCCGTAAAATTCTGTTTATAATAGTATTATTCAGTACATATCCATCCTGCATGGAACCATTGTATATCCTGCACTTACTGCTATTGCTCTTCTGGTTAGACCTAAACTGCATTTCGTTGCCTTGTACCTGTACATGTGTAATGACAATAAAGTTGAATCTAATCTAATACCGATATATTTTAATGACTAAGGTGGATGCATCATCAAATTGCTACATCTGAATTATTTTCCATGAAGTTTAAGTGCTTTTATGATTTTTGCTTTGGATTATTAATTAGTTAAAATCCAGGACAGAATTTGAACAAAGTTTATAAGTAAACAGACAATACTTTACTAGGTGCTGCTTGTGTGTGTGTGTGTGTGTGTGTGTGTGTGTGTGTGTGTGTGTGTGTGTGTGTGTGTGTGTGTGTGTGTTGCTCAGCTCCTTGCTTGCTAGTTTGCCTGGTGTCGCTGAGTCAAGTGACTGTACAACATCTAATCACAAGACGGGGTGGGGGGGCAATTGATTTGATGCAGAACATACTGAAGAGAAACTGAAACTAATATATCGATCTCATTACTCTGGTATTAACGTCTGTATCGATATTATCTATATTTGGAATTTATCCGCCCTCCACTAGTTGTGACATCATAATTTCTGAGTACAGGCTGTGTAGATTTCTCTGTGCATTTAGCATTTTTTTATGCATTCACAGTATTTATATAGCAGCTTTATCTGATTTATGATTTTTTTTTTATTTTAAAAACATGGATATCTAACTTTTTACAATATGGGACCTTTAACAGTTTAATTCAGTATATCTATATGGAAGCATCTTCTTTTGTGTTCTTTTTAGTTCTCCACACATGTATTCTGTTGTTTCCTTTCCTTTGACGTTCCACTGTATAACGACACATCAGAGCCACAGGCTATGGTGATACCACAAGGACTGTGATTAGACAGCTTGGCCTGGTTCTGTTTTTTCTTTGAGTTCCCAATGCCAGAACATATTTGTGTTAGAGAACAAGGACAAGAAGGAATACCTTTTAGTTTTTTTTCCAGTTTAACGCGAGTTATTTTGGGATCCATCAAAAGCGGTTCACCGGAAAACCCTTTTGCAATTGTGTACCTTCATCACAAAAAATGACAGAATGTAAACACTTTAGCAGTCTTGAGTTAAAGTACAAATAGCTTACCAGAAAATGACTTTGGTAAAAGAGGAAAAGTGTATGATATTTACTGTACTTAAGTATCAAAAGTTATTTTATGAAATTGAATGTACTAAAGTATTAGAATTAAAAGACATTGATTATGAAGTTTATGGCCAAAGGTGTGTCATGTTATCTTCATCACCACTGTCGTTGGCGTAATCATTCTCTGTTTCCATGGCGGCACTGTCAGTCATGATGCTTCCTCCTCGTCTTCTTTAGTTTTGGCCTATATTTGTTACTGCTTGGCAACAAACAGGCCTTAGTTCCCCATCTGCAATGGAGGGTACATTATCCTGGAAAGTTAGGAGCAATAATTCATCAAACCTGCTTTTTTCAGTGTAACAAATTAACAAGTAACTAAGATGCTAAGGAGAAATGTAGTGGAGTAGAAGTACATGTTTTGTTTAAGAAATGTAGTGGAGTGAAAGAAAATGTTTTCAGAAATATAAATAACGAAGTAAAGTACAGTACATATACTTGAAAATTCTTCTACTTTATATAGTAAATGAATGCACAATTCCTGATGACATACAGTAGTATAGCTAGGGGATGCTGCGACAATCAAGGAGTTTTTAATCGAACACATTGTCATTGCAACCTGTCGCACCTGGAAGCTGCCCAGTACAACCTCAGTCTGATCTGCTGGCCACTGAGTTGGGGTTAAGGGCCTTGCTCAAGGGTACCTCAGGGGTGGTAATGAGAGAGGGAGGGACAAGTGCCGCTCTCTCACTTTCCCCACACAGATGCACCCAGAGCAGTTGGGGGTTCAGTGCCTTGCTCAAGAGCACCTTGGCAGTGGCCAGGAGATGAAACGGCGTCTCTCCAGATACCAGTCCACCACCATACTTTGGTCCGTACGGGGATTGAACCGGCGACCCTCCGGTTCCTAACCCAACTTCCTTCTAACTGCCCAACCACTGCCCAACCACACTACTTTAACCACTCCTCCTCTAGGCCACCACTCCCCGAGGAAAGGACATGGCAAAGTGTTCATCGATTCCTACCCCAGAGGCATCTATGACGTGTTGGAGAGTGGAACAGGGGGAACATGGGGAAACGGAAGTTCAGTTATTATAGGAGAATGTGATATGAAGTGTGTGAGTGTGACATCACATAGTGCAGGTGATAGATGAGAATAATCTCCGCTGTAGAAACAGGAGCGCTGGTATCGGACAGAGATTAATAGGGCGGTTGACCGGCTGAAGTGGCTTGTTACAGTAGTCACCATGCAGCTCCAGTTTACCCTTGATCTCACTCGGTGCCCTCGAATATAAACTCTGCCCACAAACTCCTTCTTATAGGCGGTAAGCAGAGTTTGTGCTGTTTTTAAAACAGTGAGTGCACAGAGCTGCCAGTCTGAATCAACAGCAAAAACCAGTGAACAATCCAAACAGAAACCCACACTGCAGAAGACTATCGATCAAAGTCCATGAACATTTCCTGACTGCAGTTTTTAAACTATGCTTGTTCTGTGAAGCGCAATAAAAGGGCCACGTATATTCATGATTGATGAGTCTTTTTTATTTTATTCAGGCACAATAGGGGCCTTCTAAACAAGACATGAATTGTTACATTTGTCAGTTAACTATGGCAGCCTAAATTAAGCTAAATTCAGCAATGTTTCTCTTCTCGATCCCTCCGCCAACTTTGAGGGGTTGTTTTCCTGCTGCTGCCAATTTATGCGTGAACTCAATTACAGCAGCAGAACACTTGTGATGTTTGCGTTACTGGGAAGGAAAGGACTATCATTTCCTCTTCTGAACATCATCAAACTCTCCTACCTGCATAAAACAGTTTGTGTGTCTACTCAGCTCAACAGGGAATAGACCAATCAAGCAGTGGAGCTTATCAGCCAATACTAGCACATTTTCCAGTGGGAACACTCTTGATCAGTTTACCATCCTACGCCGTGTCTCTTCAGGAAAACTGCCAACTGCATTTACTGAACATTTCATTTGTTAGCATGGGGGGTGTAGATGTGACTGCTAACTCGTAGAGATATAAGAGTAGGCTGCTTGACTGAAGAATATGGCCCTGATAGATTTGCATTTTCCTGCTGTGTAGACTGGATTTAGATTATGGACCATTAATTAGTGCCGGCTCATTGCTAAAAGTTTATCAATTAGCAGTAAACACTTATGAGTATGGCTTGATAATGCTGTTCTGTAAAAGCATGGGTTAATGATTATTCATGCATTTAATCATGCATTAATTCAATTATAATTCATTCTTTAACTCATGTATTATTAATGAGTAATGTAGCCGTAGCAGATTTTTTACAATTTGGGACTTTTCAATGTTTCCATGGTCACGGGTGGGACATTCACTTAGCCTTAACATTTTTTAAATAAAAAAGACCATATCTATTGTAGGTGTTATTTTAAAATAAAAAAATAATAAAAAAAGTTGTTATAGCCGAATATTTAACGTTTGAGGTTTTGGTGCACTTGTTATCCTATATCCTATTTTCAATCAATTGTACTGTACTGAGCTTGTAGCACAAAACCAACCAAGGCTCTTTGTTTTGCAGTTAAAAGAAACCCCGACACACCTCAAAACGCTTAAGAAGTAATACATTGGATGTCCACTTGGTAGGATCAGCCAAATCCTCCGTTTTCTTACCTCAAAAACAGGTGTAGTGTTGACACTAAATAGAAAATGTGATTAAAAAAATCCCTGGAAAAGTTTATTTTCAGTTGTGTCGAAGACTATAAAAGTGACACTATTTGCCATCATTAATTGAGTTCTGTTTTTTCCAAGAGACTGCCTCAATGGTGTCTGACTGAAATGACAAAGACTACATTTTGTTTACTTTTGTTGAGGTAAGTGAAATACCAATTATGTTTTTGGCCTGTATACATAAAACCTTGAATTCAGAATGAACCCCTTAATGTGCTCCAGGGTTCTACAGCTCTCCACTCATCACACTAAAATTCATAAACATATGCCAATCAGGACAACCAGCCAGGCAGAGTGAAGTCTTTTGAGAGTTTCATGAGACAGCCTGGCTTCATTTCCTGCAGATAAAAGCCCCCCGTTTGTTCCAATGCCGATATCACCGCAGTACTTCAGCACGCAGAACTCTTCCAAACCAGCATTCTTTGCACCTTGATCGCCGCCTCGATACCTTGCCAGCACTGAGACAAGAAAACGATCAATTTCTTCAACAAGCATTTGCCCTCAAAACCTATTCCACTTTGTTGTTGTATAAAAAAAAAATAACGCTAGCAATGTGTCTTAACCTTCTTCCTTTTGGATTTGCCATTAAAGGCTGGATAGTGTATATGGTGGAATGGTCAGTTAATATATATTTCCTCCAGAAACACTCAATGGGTTTGCTATATTAAATGTATAAAGTTTTCTTTCTAAATCAAGCCAATGTCAATTCCTAATGCCCCTGATGGCCCTGACTGCAGCGGCCAGCCCAGTGACCATAGCTGCAGCCGTGCTTGAATGCCTGGGCCACTACCCTAAATGACACAATTCCTCACTCCTCCTCCAGTGGTCACTAGGGCTCTGCAGCGCAGCTCTTTGTCCCTCCCACTCCCCGCTTTCAATAAAGGAAGCAAAAGAAGTCGCATTGATTGGTTGTTGTGCGTGCTTCACCAAGCTGAGTGGACTGCAAAAGCTTGGAGAGATGCACATAGCAGCTGTAAATGAATCAAGCAGAGACGATAGGCCATGAGCACAGGTGGAACTTTCTGACCTCATCCGCCTGCAACACTGTATTTTTTGAAGATCATTGGCTGCAAATTGATTTTAGCTGATAACCAATAGGCCAAGAAGTACCTCAGCAAAGTTCTGCCTGCTGTTTCCGAGTGGTATCGCGCAACAGCTAGTTTTAAAGCAACACTAGAGAGCGGTTTGTACCTTAAAATAAGGTTTGGGAGCAGGCTAGTAATCATAATAACAATCACTCTGCAACAGCGGCATGAACAGCATCATAGCCATACACCATGTGCACTACTCTTAAACACAGGATAAGTGATTTATTTTGTGAGGAAACGTCAGGCACTGGCCTCTCTTTGCCTCCTCTAAAGCTGAAGGCAACTAAAATAGGAAGTTAAACAATGATTAAAACATTTGAACACAGATTCTTCAGGCAACTAAAACCTGCAGTCAGTCTCATTATCGGGATAAACAATGTCCCTGTTGGTTCGCTGGAAGCACCGCTAAAAAAAAGAAAAGGAACTCAGCTGATTAAATCTGAGTGTCTGGTCATATCTTTTCATACCCAAAGTAACTTAAAGCATTGTTTTTAAGTGGCGTAAACAATGTTAGGGAGCTTTCATTTCACAGCTGAAGGGGGAAATTAAGATGGATGTGTTGCTTCTGTAAATCATGTCCTCTGAAGTACACAAACGCACACAATTAGGATAGGCACAAAATAAACCCAAGATTCACTCTCATGAGGTTATGCTTATGTTTGATTAGCATTGTTGCATGAGTGCTGTGTGGATGTGTTTGTGTGCAGGCTTGCACTGCAGAGATCTTGTGAAGTGACTTTGTTTAAGGTGTGGTTTATCTGCTAAATGCGTGTGCGTGTTTTCTTGCGTGTGTACTGTCTAATGCCTTGTCAAGCTCGTCCTGGCCATGCCACTCCTGCCCGGGAAAAGTAGTCCTTCATGAATAATCTTGAATACAGACTGTGACAAAACCTTGAGGTAACCAAACAAACATCATGCCCCAGAGAATATTGAAGATGAAACACCACACTGACACCTCACAGTGTGTGAAATTATGTGTGTGTCTGTGCGGTTACCCATTTTAAGTGACTTTACCACAGCTACTGAGCATGCACATGCCCCAGAGAGCATACCAAATAAAACTAGCATGACACCGTTACACTTGCATGAGTGTGTGTGTGTGTGTGTGTGTGTGTGTGTGTATGCATGCTTGTGTGGCTATACAAATCAAACCACCATGGCACAGCTGTATGTGCTTAAGCAACACAGGATAAAAAACAAAAAAGCAAAGCACTGGTGTCTTTGAAATGGTACTGTGCTTAAAGTCTCCAAGGACTGTTTCATACAAACCAACAAACCAGCTTGTCATCAATAATGTATTAAAGCCATTCATCCAAAGCATTATGTGTCTCAATACTTTTAGTGGAAGAACAGCAGTGTACTTCTCACAACATGATGGCTCTTCAGGGGAATGGGGTTTTATATTGGACAGTGAAACTTTAATAATGATAATAATGGCTTTTTTTTCTGTGCTTTCCTGTTACATCCAGTTCGGCATTAAGGAAGACAAGACGTTTTACAAAGGTTACATATGTTATCTAATTACTGTTGAAGCATGAAGGTAGCGCTCCTCACTGTTTTCACTATATATATAGATATAGATAGATAGATAGATAGATAGATAGATAGATAGATAGATAGATAGATAGATAGATAGATAGATATCCAATAAAATGGGGAATTAGTGTTGCAGCAGCAAAATCAGTCACACAGTACAGAATATAAATATAAATTAAATACTAGGATACAATATACATACATACAATATACAGTACATGAAATAATAATAGGAATAAGATACAAGAACAAATATTTGAATATATACAAGTTGATAATACAAAAATGTGGAACTGCTTAAGAGTATGATAAAATGTAAGTAGACCAATTGTGCAGGTTGCACTCAGCGCAGTATTGTGGTGTCTCAGAGTCTTATCTAGCACCCGGTGATGACGTGTTAAGAAGTTGTATTGCCTGCGGTCGGAATGATTTCCTGTAGCGGTCCGTGAGACATTTATGAACGATGCCAGCAGTCACAACTTTCACCAGAGACTTGGACTCGAGTCGACTCCAGTCACCGTTTTGATGACTTGAGACTTGACAAAAAATAAATGACCTGAGACTCCACTTGTGTTTAGAGTGTAGAGATTGAATGTTAGCTGTTAAACATAAAATTAATTTAACTGAATATTCATTATATTAAAGATTAAATTCATTGTCATACTTGTACTAGATATACAAATTATCCGATCATTTAATTGGATATTCTACTAATTTCTTGTTATGAAGCGCGGATACTAAAGGTAAGAGTGCTTTATCCTGGGTGTAAAAAAAAAAACGGGACTTGATTTGGGACTTGTCCTAACTTAGGATTCAACTTGACTTGATTTAACCTGTGACTAGCTTGAGACTTGAACCAAATGACTACAAAAATAGATACCTAGCTAAATCCCTGACAAATAGAAACGGAAAAATGTTCATAAGCATCGATGACGTTGACACAGATGTACAAAGTTTGTACATAAACTTACAGAAAAAGCAGGCTTTTTCCCTGCTGCAGAAGTAAAGAGTGCATAACCCCCCCCCACCCCCACCCCCCCATTCTAAAAATAGTGTTAGCATGTATGGAAATCCTGTTTCCTCAAAATGTACCAGACAGTAAATATGTGTGACAGATGTGTGACATTAACGCAAAACCCATATTAGACCTGTAGTGTAGACGGCCCAAACAGTCAAAGCAAACTGTGACAATACAGGAAATGATATCAGCCACATAAAATCATGTAAAAAGACACTGCACATCCCAGTTTCTTCTCTCTGAAGGATTACAAGCCATTGTAATGTTTGATTACCAGGTTAGTATTGCTCTTTCGCCTGTATCTTGTCCCACTTGCATAAGTGCCAAACCATTCACTTTAACCATTGCAGTTGACACTATCTAACTGAACTGAAAGGAGTCTCTGTCTGTCTGTCCTCGTCTGTGATGTCTGTATGGCTGAGGACCCAGGAAGTGCAGTGTTGAGTTCAAACTCTTGACATCTACGAGACACGTTTATTAGTAGTGCGTCATCTACACACTGTGTAATGTATTAAGAGGGGAAACCTATTAACTGTTATGCCGGTGAAAGGCATGTTGGGTACATCTCACTCTCCATTGCTCGCAATAGGACACTCAAGAGCAGCTAAAAAAAGACTGGAGATGTTACATTGTAGCAAACTCAAACATGTCAATCACAGGGAGTGCAGGGAATAGCCTAGTCCCAAAAAGCTAGCTGTTTGCAAATGACCCCTATTGTCTAGCATTGCTAGCGGACGCAACTATGTCATGGCAGGTGTGTCGATGCAGTGCCGACTGTGAAGTTGTTTGGATGAGCAAAGCAATCGGCCCATTCCGAACTGGCACTATTTGAACGGGCAATGTACTAGTCTGACTTAACACAGTGTGGTATCTTATTCATCATGTGTCATGTAGCTGTTAAAACATACAACTGAAGAAAGGGGGTGGGCATTAAAGCGAAGACAAATTCTACTTGTGGTACTAGCGTTTTCATTTTTACACCAAAAAAGGACTGTCATATCATGATAATAATATGATTTCTCTAGACTGGTTGTGAGATTTTACAGTGCTGTGGAGCATCTCCATCTTTCAGAATGTCCATGTTTTAAGCAAATCCTTTTCAGTAGGAATTGGCCTGCACACTTCCTATAACCAATGGATTGGACTGTGTGTCAGCTCCCTTTATGCTGAGTGCTGGAGTATTTTCACCGTGCCCTTTTCAGCAGCACTGAGTTGTAGATAGACTGTCGCCAGTGGCTAGTCTTACCAAGGTGCGCGAACTCAGATTTGCCCTTTTCAATTTCACTTTCCTCTATAGCGTGAGAATGATGCTCTATGCATTTTCTGTTATGGCTCGCATACTTGGAGTAGTGCAGTCACAGTCATATTTCTCTCTTCTCTTTCCTCTCCTCCTGCTTCTGTCCTTCCTTTCCACCTTCTCTTTTATTTTTCCATTTTTTTCCCCCCTGTCAACTCCCTTAACCACATCCTTCTTAATGTTTTCCCTGTACTTTAATTGCCTCAGAGTCATATACTGTATATGCATGAGGCAAATTAGGTTGAATTGCATTTACCACATGCACTTAATCACCATTACAAAATTCTATATTTGAGGAAATGTGCGCACTTGTTCATTCTTGTCCAATTTTAAAGAGTGATTACATTCACTAATACATACACACGTTTTACAATTTCCATTTTAACACTAAGATTGTCAGTTCTTGATTTTCCAAAAGGAGACTATTTTATCCGAGAGCTGGAGTTACATTCTTAATGGAAGATATGTCAATTTAAAATAACACTTTTCATCTCTTAATTATATCCTAATTCTGCTGAGCCCTTTCTCTGTGTCTGCTCTGCTCCTCGTATTTTTTTATTTTTTTTTCTCTTTCACTCCACAGGCTTTTCTCATAACAATTTCTTTTCCTCCATCATCCATCTCACTCTGTTTTTCTCCCTCCCTCCTCCCTGTTCATCTTGGAGGCATATGAGAAATGACACTGGACAAGTCCTTGCTGCTTTATTAATCCTTTAAGCTTCTGAAGGGAGGCACAAATGCAACTACTCCCATTCAAATCAATGGCAGTAACTCCCGATTGCCGTATCTGTGCACTGCTTAAATGTGTTTCACTTTTACACACTCAATCGGCAAAAATGCACACTTGCAAACACACACATACACACACACACACACACACACACACACACAAGCATACCCAGCGCACAAAGTTTTGAATAGCCTTGGCTCCTCATGGCCAGGGCTCTGCTAACCAGCCTGCTGCAGAAACAATTCATGGGCTGCTCAGTCAAACGGAACTCTAACCCATGGGCCTGTGGAACAGCCCCGGTCATAAACTATCACACACACACTCACATTGCTATCCCCTAACACACACACTCACTCTCTGTCTTCACCCAGACCATAAAATCATTGCGACAGATGAAGGCAGGGAACAGTGTTTTTGTGCTGTTTTGCCCGTCACAGATTTCCATTACAAAGTCTTGCCATGAGTCTGAGAGAGCAAGGGCCTATTGAAAAATGGACAGGCTACAAAATGCTGCTAGTCAGAGCCCATCAATGTTGCGTTTTTCCCAGCTGAATGGCTTGTCAGTGCAGGGTGGAGATGGGCTTTGTGCGAGAGGTAGGACTGAGCTGTGTTGGCCCAGACAATGGGTGGAGAGCCGATGTCAACTCCAGAGAGTGCATTCAGGGTTCATCATCTGGTGTGTTACAAAGCTTCTGAAAAAAATAGTCCTTTCATCTATTCCCAAGCTCTCCTCCTTTTCTTCAAACGTTTCAGCTTTGTTCAGCATTTTCTCCCAATCAATTTTTTTTTTTTTTTATGGTTATGCTTCTTTACTTGCAAAACTGAGAAGAATGCAGTGCTGTTATATACATTAGCAATTCTCTGCAAATTGTCAGTGCAAATGCAGTAATTCCCTGCCATTTTGTATCTACTGAATAGCAGGATTATATAAAAGCAGCCCTAACAGTCGCTGATTTATCAGTGGGATTGATGGAAGCCGAACAGGCTGAGGAGAAAATAAATCATATTCTGGAGTTTGAAAGAAAACAAAATATCAGCAGAGCAGAGGGACAGCAGAAAAAAACACTACCAAACCCCTGCCTTTGTTACATATTGCAGTGTAGCAAGCGCAGGCACATTCTGTCTTCACAAGAAAAATGACAACATAGGGCCAATGTTTGCTTAAAAAGACACTTTTCTTTTCGTTTTTGCCCAAGAGGTCCAAAGCAGGTTGGATATATAATTGGGTGTAAAAATGGATACTGCAGTCGTATGTTGTCTTCGATCGACAGTCAACATTGGTTTTCTTAGGGCAATTAAGACTATTTCTCCCAAGCCTAGTCTTTATCCACGACCTTCCACTTCCGGGATTATCTTGTTGCTGCCCAAAATTCTGACGTGTGTCCTTTATCTCAACCAGATTTCCGTTACCTAACGCTTCCTTTGTGTTGGAATTCTAACCTCCGGTGGATTTCTGAGGACTATGGTTACCTGGTCCTCAGGTCTCTGCAGGGTAAATCCAGACAGCTAGCTGGACTATCTGTCCAATCTGAGGACTATGGTTACCTGGTCCTCAGGTCTCTGCAGGGTAAATCCAGACAGCTAGCTGGACTATCTGTCCAATCTGAGGACTATGGTTACCTGGTCCTCAGATCTCTGCAGGGTGAATCCAGACAGCTAGCTAGACTATCTGTCCAATCTGAGTTTTCTGTTGCACGACTCAAACAACTTTTAAACATACACGTTCCACCAAAACAAGTCATTTCCTGAGGCTATCTTGCAGAAGCACCGGGGCTCTGTGCAGTGCAGTGCATAGCACCCCCCCCATCCCGTAATGCTATGTGTGGACTCGCCAAACCCTCTTTGCAACGCTATGGAGTTAGGTCTAGCAAAGCGAGTCTACCTTAATCAAGTACTTGTAGTTGCCTACACTGAACTAAACATTAAATGTAGAAAAAAACTGCTCCTATCAATCATTTTAGAAAGTCCTGACAAAACATTTAAGAGGATATTAAGGGGCTGTGGAGGAAAAAAAGGGCACTTCCCTGCCAACTGTGACACATCAGGACAAGGTCTTGGACAGAGTGCAGACGAGAAGGGCACAAACAACATAAATATCTGACAAATGTACTCTGTTTTTTCTGGGGCAGCATGTGGCTAAGTGGTTAGCACTGTCAGCTGATTTGGATTCAGAGTGCGTTGTGTAGGCAATAATGACCTCTGACTGGATATCTGGAGAAATCACTTCTTTGCGTGAATGTTGCTGCCTCAGGCCCAGTGCATGCTGGGATAAGCCCCAACCTCCATTGACCCCTCTATTGAAATACACAGATGGGTGGGTAGTGTAAGTAAAGGCATCATCTCAGTTACATGATGGATGTAGCCAGGGAGGAAAAGAGAAAATTACACAAAAAAAATTAAAATACACATTACATTGCTCAGTGACTTTGATTACTGCTGGATAATAAAACTCCGCAATAATCAATTAACATCCTAAACACTGACATTCATTTGGCTACACACACACATACACGCGCGCTTGTAAACGATTAACACTCCCTCAGTTTGACATTTATTTGGCCGTTCATACTCGCCGCCTTGCTTCACTCTGTTGCTCGGTCTCGTCCAAGTGAGAAATGAGCAGCAACACCCTGATCAATGGGACATTCATACAGCGTGTTACATTCAGCTGACTCCCCCTCGATGAAATGACACAGCAGCCTGCGCGGCGCCATACATTTGTCTTGTTTAAACACTTTCCCCTAATTCTTCTGGGAGGCAGCACTCTTGTCCTTTATTCAAGGGTAAAAGGATGTGAAAAAAGAACGTATACGGAAGGGATGTAAAGAGGCTGATGTTAAGGTTATGTTTGTTTTGGGAAATTCAAGATTTTCTGTGAATTGGAGTGTTTGTGTGTGTTGGTATAGCTGTGTGTGGCAGCCAGGACACATATGGAGACCATTATGATGCCCGGATACTAGGGACTGCCAATTTTTGTTCAATAAGAACACTGTGCATTGTGTGTGTGTGTGTGTGTGTGTGTGTGTGTGTGTGTGTGTGTGTGTGTGTGTGTGTGTGTGTGTGTGTGTGTGCGCCATCTGATTTTATCCAAGGTACTTTCCCACCATTTCAGTTTCTCAGTTTTTCAGTTTTTAACTGTCCATAGTCCAATTGCATACGCTGTATAAGATATAAATACAGTGCAGATGATGGTGTTCTATATATGGTCACTGGTCAGTAATGGTCTGAAGGCTGGACAAAACCATTTCGGGAATCAACAGTTTGTGGTTTGGGTGACTGTGACCGGCACTCAAGGGTTGCTCTGCAGTTGTGGGAATGTGTGGCAGGGCTCATGGGAGCAGGACGAAGGGAGAGAGACATGTAATGGAATGAGATGAAATTAGAGAAACAGAGAGAGGTGACGAGAGCGATGACTGAGACAGAGCTGAAGGGAGAAGAAGGGAAGGAGAAGGGGTCAAGAGAAAATCAGAGGAAATGGTAAGAAGGGAGAGGAGAGAGGAGAGGAAAAGTGTTTTTTTGCAAAAGTGTATACAGAAACAAGAAAGAAAAAAAAGAAAAAAACATCCTCAATGAAAACATGTAATGGAAAAAAAAAATAATGTAACCTTGCTGTGTGACTTCTATCTGCATTGGCCTCTGCCTAATTCACTTTCACGCCATGTGAAGCGGCAAAAAACGGTACAAAAACGCCAACGTGCCCTCCCACATTTGGATTAATTTGAACGATATATTTCTGTCTGAGATGTGGGTGACTTGAAACAGAAGTTGGGGGTTCGAAGACAAATAGCTTCAATTTACAGTAGCAAATTAAAAGTCTTATCTTGAGCAGTCAGAGCGTATTTCCATTTCCCTAACCATTAAAGAATCCCCTGGGAACTCCTCCTGGAAAACGGAGAAGTGAAACTTCTGAAAAGTGCATGAATATCTAATGGAGATTTGATTGAGGGTGAACTTGCTTTGTGGTACAGTTGTACGGCCGGGTCAGAGGACTTTCATTGACAATTGTGTGTGTGCGAGTGCGTGTGTGTGTGTGTGTGTGTGACACACCTTCCAATCACTGTGCTGAAAAGTAGCTACAGTACAGTTAAATCCCATACCACACACACCCTGACCCCTCTTTACTTGGATAAATAATTGATGTCTCTAGTTAAAGTGTCAGAGCAGGAGCTGTTGCCAGCACTTATTTATCGTCTTCCACATCATTAACAATGTCTCTCCTCTGTCTCTCTGAGCAAACACAGGGATTTGCTTTCATAATAAACACGTAGCTGTTTAACTTGAGCACGCTGACATGGCTCTCCAAGGAGCTGGCAGTGATGTATGCTTTGACATGTTCTGGGAAGTTAACTTTATTTATAGCAGAGAGGGAGAGAGAGAGAGAGAGAGAGAGAGAGAGAGTAGGCAGGGACATAAACATATATCTTTTCTTTTATAAGTCTAATTATTTCTGTGATTTGACTTCAGTGTATAGGTGCAGGTAGTTTGTGTTAACATTTAGTTAAAGTGTGTAGGTATTAGGAGGACACCAATAAATGTGCTGCAGAAGTGGTGATGCGCTGTACTTCTGGAAATGGCTGCTTTTCGCTTGAGATGCTGCAAAATATAATTCAATCAGTGGAGACTGCACTAGGGGTAAAGAACATTATTGATTGGATTTTGGTGCAGACTCAATCTGGTTTCTCTGTCAGCAGAAAAGACACCCCCCCCCACCACCCCTCTCTGTGAATCTAGGTTGAATCTGGATGCTGCTGTTGGAGGGAAGATAGTTGGTGAATTTTGGCACATCAGCAGCTGAAAGTGGCACGCTACAGGCACAGATTATTGGATTGATAAAAAGAATGGCGATTAGTGATTGGCTTCCTTGTGCTTGAGCGAGAGGAGTGAAACTGAATTCTGGTTTGCTTTGCATTGAGAGATGATTTTATGGAAAGTTCCCCATTCCTACATAGAGATAGGCATGGGGTACTTTCCACAAGATCATCTCTCAATGCAAATCAATTTAGTTATTAAGCTAACTGAAATAACAACATGCCAATCTCGAGGTATGGTGAAGGGTATGTGATGATGTTGGGGGGTTATTTTAATTCCAAATGCCAAGGGAGCTTTGTCAGGATGCATAAAATAGAATAGAATAGCTTTATTGTCATTATACACAAGTACACAGTAGCAATGCAATGAGATTGAAGCAATCCCTTTACAGTGTTGACAGAAAATATGAAACATTATGAAAAATATAAAAAAAAGTATCCTGGATCCATGAAATAACTGGCCTTTAATAATAAAAATGTGCCTATACTTATGCCCCCTTTATTTTAAGGAAGAATATTTATTTATTCACAAAGAAAATCGGTGTCCTTAAAAGGTTGGATTTCCCTAATTCTTTTTTAATTAAGGCATTAAGATCGATTTCCAAAATATGTTTTTTTATTAATTAATTTAGCATGGGTGTGTAAAACATATTCAAGCCACTGTATGTCTTCTCCTGCCACAATAATAGGCTCAATAAATAGAGAATTTTAT
>JABXJD010002000.1:0-15000 GCA_013375575.1 Percina caprodes | reverse complement strand
TAACACAAATATGAACACCAAACAAGGGTTAACGGAGAAAAAAAAAATCTGTGTTCTCACACGGTGTGGAAAATACACTAGCTTTGTTTTAAGGTCAAGCATAATGTAATGCATAGTTAATATGAGGCTTGCACACTTCTATCGACTTTTGCCGCAGTACTGACCTACAAAACAGGAGGATCCACTGCCCTGTATTAGGTCAGCAATTTCTGAAACCGCAGACACATTTCCAATATCCTTCACTCCAATCAGCCATCACCATTGTCCTAGTTATTTCATTCGACTCTGGGAGACAAAGCAGAGCTAAGACAAAAGAAAAGAGAAGCAATGAGCAGCAGAAGTCCTTCATTGCGGGGTAATCTTGGCTTCTGTTAGCCCCCAATCAGCACTCATTCTAGCAGGGCCCAGCCGAGCAGGAAAGGGGGCTTTTTCAGGATGATGGGGTCACATATGTGCCAGATTAGGTGTGTGTGTGTGTTTGTGTGTGTGTGTGTGTGTGTGTGTGTGTGTGTGTGTGTGTGTGTGTGTGTGCGTGTGCCAGCGCCAGCTCAAATGCGAATAAGTGGTACAGATGATTCAGGCAGAGAGTGATAGGAACCGAACAAAATCATGATGGAGATAAAGCTGCAAACACACAGATGAAGGAATGGGTATGGGGGGTGTGGGGGGGCAATTAAGCTGATTCAGGAGAATGGAGGCGAGAGAATGAATGGAGGACGGGGCTAAAAAGAGCAACAGAAAGTCTTTAAGTCTGTGAGCGGTGTAGCTGAGACTCAGAAGAGGGTGAAGGGAACGAGGTGGCGGAAGTGAGATGGGGGAAAGGATAAAAAAAAAAGCAGAAGATTGAAGGGAGCGGCGGTGGTGCAGATTCGGGGGGGGGTTGATAATGATGAGTGGGGAGAATGAGTTCAGCGGCGGATGTGAAGACATGCAAGAAGACACAGGAGTCAGAAAACTGCTTGTGGTTCCCATGAACTCCTGAGTCCCATAAGTCCTCAGCATGGGGGGTGAATGCTAGGGTGCTCCACTTCCTGTAGAGCTTTAAATAGCCACTGATGGAAAATCACGTTGTTAAAACCAAAAGAATTATCAAGAAAGGCTTGACTGTTGTAAAGTAAATCAGTCGTCAAAGCGGTGGTCAACCAAATCTTCCTAATGTCGTTGAGCGTCACAAGCACGGCCTCGGGAACTATTTTTCAAAAGTGACACTTTCAGCCAAAGTCAACCACCACACACAACGCTGCATCCATCTAAACATGGCATGGGTCACACAGGATGTAGGCCCAAAGCTACGATAATGGTACAGAATACACTACACGCCACTGAACCACAAAATACAAGGGTATAAAACACATCACTGAATTAAATGAAATCAAAAGTTAGCTGCCTCGTCGTCTGTTGCTATCAGGGTCGCTGTGGGAGTGACAGGTGTAGAGGAGCTGCTACTACTTCTTTCGGTTACAGTTGCTGGGTTTTCTGACTCTATTAGGCTTTTAGCCTGGGATTGATTTATGAAGAAATCCAAAATGCACTTTTATGCAATGTTATAGGCAAGCTAACTTCTGCACTGATGGCAGATTACACATAATTGTAAGGTTAATGTCAATAATCAATTCATTAAAATAAATGTATGTCATATTTTTTAGGGGGGCTTTTCACCTTTATTTCAGAGTGACAGTGGCTAGACAGGTAAGGTGGGAGAGAGATGCCGCACGCTCTTACTGGGTGAGCTAGAGGTCACCCAGTACGTCATTTTTAATTACGGTTGTCTACCTTTTGCTAAAGGGGTGCTGCAGCACCTACCGCACCCCTAGTTCCCCAGCGGCCATGGGTCACAAGGAGCTGTTTTTGGCTGCTCGACTTCAATATGGAAATGGGTATTCTCCCTTTTATCACGCGGCTAAAGGAGCATATTTGTTCTACTGAGGGAAGTGTTCCTTGTCTACAAACACAGAACTGCAGGAGTGTTTCGATTAATGTAATGAACCGCTCAGCAAAAAGAATACTAGAGAGGTTGCTGAACTCGTAGAGAGAGACAGAGCTGTTTGGCGCTAATTAGTGCCACCTAACACTACATTTTCCTCTAAGTATTTCACATTAAGCGGCTACCCAGCCCATACTGTAAATAGACACTCTTGACTGCTAAATGCATTCCTTGCCACATGAAACATTATGTCTGAATTTCTCCACAAAATACATTCAGGCAGGCAAAAACTTTGAGACTAAGCTTGCTGAATTAACATTTGGTATTCTAAAATGCTTCCTGATACTATGCTTAATCCCCCCCCCTCTTCCTCGCTGTATTTTAGTTACTTCTTGAGGGCAAAAAATGACTCAATAATACAAGAAATATGAGTGGAGTTTTTCTTCCCACTTCTGGGTAGGAAGTGATTGTCTTCTACAGTAATTATTCTTTCTTTTCTTTTCCCTTGTTATGCTTTGAGAAAATGTCTAGTTTCTAAAAATAGCAGCTATGCATCTTTCTGGCAGAAAAACTCAAAGCCATGTGTTTATTTCTCCCCAGGACATATTGGGAGGCTGACAATGAGTTGGTGTGTGTGTGTGTGTGTGGGGGGGGGGGGTGGCTGTGAGAGAGAGAGAGAAGGAATTTGAGTGTGTGTTATAGTAAAAGGGTCATGGGACTTCCTGAATGGAATGCATCACATGAACACACACACACACACTGAATCACTATAAGTTGTAGACATTGTCATTGTTTCCCAATAACAAGCCGGTATTCCCCGGGGCAGCTGGATATTGGATCCAGCTGCAGGATGATGTGATGCAGGTTTTTTTCCGATGTATGTCGGACTCCATCAGATGTTGACGAGATAAAAAAAAGAGGAGCATAAAAAAGCAGCATCGCAAAATAAAAAATAAAAACTCTCCCAGGTTGTTTGCAGATGGTTCTTTCCCACCGCTGTGTTGAAATAATAATTCACAGCCAGTCTGTACAGTAACCCTCCTGTTGTCCTCGGGTCCAATTTGGCCCATTTACAAAAACTTTACATATCAGAACTAAGACAAAAGAATGTTAAAAAAAAGGGAGAAATGTTGGAAAAAGCTACAAAAACGCATGGGGAAAGAATCAAAAAAATTTTTAAGTGACCAAAAGAACCATGGCAAACAAAGGTGACAAAAACTTGTTAAGAAAATTGGGAAAAAAATGTAAAAAGAAAAAAGTGAAAAAAACACCAGACAGAACTACAGAATAGGAATTAATAGGAATAAAATCGACAAAAACATTAGGAAAAGATCAACAAATTGTTGAAATTTCGACCCAGACAAATCACAAAGTTGCATGGTCGATGGGAAGACAACACAAGGGTTACAGACCGGGGGGGCATTGAGGAAGGCCTTTGGACGGGACTTTCTTTGCCCACCTCACAAATCAACTCCCAGTTTTACCTCTGGAGTGGGGGTTTTAAGAAGCAATCATCCAAATGAGAATGAGTTGAATGCAGAGAATACTCATTCTAGTCAATGCTAAAGTCGTAAATTGTCACCACAGCTCACTCCCTAACCTCAATGGATCCCTGACAATAATAGTAAACCACGCAATAAAACTCAATACCCTCCATTGATGGTTATAGATTCATACACCTCTGAATAATGTCTTCTCATTTAACCCAAAATACATCAAAATAAAATCCTCCTCCTGCTATGTCTGTCAATAAAACGCTCCAGTGCACCTCAATGTCCTCACACAATCACCCCATACGGCAACCAGACTTTGCGCCTTAAGGGCCTCCGGAAGACGAAAAAAAGGGTCTGAATTCATTTGCATGCCATTTCTTTGAATGCACACACCGTCTCTGAGGGTATCTTTTCTTCTCACCGAAAAGGCCATCGGAGCCATCCCGCACCCATTGTGCCATGTTTTCTTTTTTATCACCTACGCTGCAGTAAAAGTTTACAAAGTGAAAGATGAGACATCAAGTGGCTCATCTAGTGATAAGTGCCTCACCTCCAACTTTTAAACCCTCGCTATCAAGTCGGCTGTTTGCAGTGCTTAAAGTGAATGAGTAGATCAGCTGTTAATCCAATGGGCTTGCGCTGCTAAGTAGCTCATCGCTGTCTGGATGCTAAAGAGGGCTTGAATGCTGATGTTGTCAGATGCGGACAAGTGGTAGGGGTGTGTGTGTGTGTGTGGGGGGGGGGGTAGTAGATAAGCTATTGTTTTCCCAGGGAAAGCTCAGAGGGCTCAATGTAACACTGATGCAACTTTCCGAAAGCCGCCCGTGGAGTTGTTTTGGAATGGGGATTTCACCATCCATACTACACATGCACATACTGTATATTTGCATGCACACATCAACCAGGGCATGCTGTTAAGCTCATGGATGCAGATGCCAGCATACACATGTAGCCTACACTCCCACTTCAAGTTCTTGCCTCAGCTGAAGACGGTTTCTAAGGACGCTGTGTGTCAGAAGTGTGTGCCACTATCGCAGAACATCAATAAGGAGCATACAACAACCTCTGTCCACCACAGCTGCTTTGACTTACTTAAAAATACAACCCATTCTGCATTCTTTTTTATATCAGCCAGCTCCAAATGTGCTTGGCTTTTCTCCTTTATTGAAAGCCCCTCTTCACTCTTTTTTCTTTCTTTCAGTCTGACTCTCATTTTGAGGATGTAATGCTCTCTAAAGTGCTCCTTTTGTGAGACTCTGGAAATAAATGTTCCTCAAAGCACTGATCCTACATCTACTATTCATTTCCTAGCCTCAGTCCAAAACAGATTAAAGAAACCTATACTTGTTCCAGATCAGATGGTGAACTGTGTGAATAATGTAATCGCCCATGCCTTCAGACGCAACTAATTTTTTAAATGCACCGTGTTGTGCCCCAATACAATGAAAACAATAAGCCGTAACCTTAAAAACACTGAGAATAAAGATTGTGTCAGAACTGCTACTTGATCAAGGCTGTTACTGTTAGACTACCATGTCGGTGGGGGTGCTTGTACAGTGTGTATTATGACATTTGATGCAACATTTACTCCAAAGCAGTTCCCTTGCTGACTACAATTGAATACAAAAGATATAAATAACAATAACATTATTCTGTTGGCTTGGTGATTATGCAGGAAAGGTCTTGTATAGTTTAGTTAGGATTAGCCATATCCTTAAAGGTCCTGTATCATGCAAATTTGCCGGTCAATATGTATGTTAGGTTCCTACTAGAACATTTATTATTCAAAAAACACATAATTTCCTCATACTGTCTTTCAGAATGTACCTGTATTGACCCTCTGTCTGAAACGCTCGGTTTTAGCGCAGTCTCTTTAAAGCGCCCACTTTATGCCCTTATTTTATGATTTCAGGTTCATAATTGTATTTTGAGGTTGTACCAAAATAGGTTCACATGGTTTTACTTTAATTAAAACACCATATCGTTGTCACCCTGTGTGTTTAGGTCTCTGTTTTAACTACAGAGTGAGACATCTCACTTCTATACTATCTTTGTTGGGAGCTGCACAAGATCAGTAGCTCGGTAAGATCCCATCAGCTAGATAACTCTTTCTCCAAGTCTGGTCAGTCCAAGGCAGGATTAGATGGAGGACTTCTTCTAGACGAGGTCCACTTGTGGAATACCTGCAGAACAGGGACAGGAAGTAGTTCTTTTGGAGATTATGGTCAACTAGAGTGTGTTGTAGCAGTTTTTTGCCATTGAGAAAAAGCTAGCATGCTACGGTTAGCCACCTTGTCTCGGCTTGTGACGTAGAAAGCCGTGCAGATGTTCAGAGGACATTCAAAAACTGTATCTCACTCAATCCAGCATGGAGGGTGTTTTTCTAAGTTTGTGTCAATCAATCAAACTTTATTTCTAAAGCACATTTAAAAACAACCAAGTTGACCAAAGTGCTGTACATTGACATGAAACAATAAATAGACAAAATACAACACCAGACAAATACAACATACAGTTCTCATGCCAGATTAAAAGCCAAGGAATAAAAATGTGTTTTTCTAAGGGTTTTCTGTATGCAGGTGGAAGCACCAGAGACAAAAAAAAATGAACAGAAAAAGTGATTTTCTTCATAATATGGGCACTTTAAGATCCCCTACCTGGATGTATTATATTTTGACCTGGATGGAAGACTACAAAAGTGTGCCCATTCAGTTCAATGGAGTTGCTCGCCTGGTGCAAATGGCGAAACAGTTTTCAAGCTTCCATGTTAACCTGTATTATAAGGGACCCACTGAATATGAGCAGTAGTATTTCTCCTCTTGGCCCCGCCTGCAATTTTTCAAAAATAAAAGTCAATGGATTAAAAAGTCAGATTAGAAAAAGTCATTAATGTGCTTGTTTTCAGTTCAACGTGTCCTGGCAGCAGTTTTAAAGGGGTCTTTTTTTCCATGGTGGCTTATTAGTCGTGGCGGAATTTACTTTAAAAAAAGCACGATTGGCTACTTGGCAAAATCACCGGAAAGGGTTATTCATTCTGCTTTATCATTACAAAAAATTTCAGATCCTTATATATCATAGTTGTATGTTGCAAATTTGGTGTGACTTTGGGTGCAACACAAGTCAAACCACTGCTGCAACCGTATTTATGTACATTTCAGAAGAAAACACTCAATGTTCTCTTTACATTAAAAAATAAAAAAAGTTGCAACAGTTTTATCAAGATAGCACACATATAAAACATCCCATACCCATTATTGGAAGGCAACAGATAATGTTTTGAGGCTATGAGCAAACCAAATTCTCATGGAAGGATATTTAGACAGGAGTATAGATAACTGTAACGCAGGTCCAGCAGACATTGAATTAACCCTCGGTACATCAGGAGGACCAGTGCCAGATGACTCGAGAGGTCTTGGTGCTCATTGCTTTTTAGCAGATCTAACGTGTATTGTGGAGCAAGGCCATTCAGAGCTTTCTGGACAAATAACCAGAAGCTTAAAATCAATTCTAGTGCGTGTACTGTAGGCAGAGGCAGTGATGTGACAGGATGTGGCAGTAGTCTTTTCTCAGGCATGCACAAGTATATCCAGGTCTGCTATGCCTGGTTTTGTAAAATATTAGTATAAGAATATAACCAAAGTAACTTTTCCTATTCCTTAAGTGGTTTTCTTCTTGAAAAGCCACTTCAGATGTTCACACTGTAGGACAGCCCTCTGTATTGGCACACTTGCCTCCCTCCGAGGATCCCTTCTCTTTCTGCTGATATGGTTAAAATGAGAACAGGTTGTTCTGTGTCTGTTCAGCCTTGCTCCTAACACTCTTTATGCTAACAACCAAGATACTTCTTTATTGATTGGAGCCAAAAAACAGCTTTTGCTTTTTTAAATCACATTCTTCACGTGAATTAGATAAGAAGGCAGATACAATTCTCTCGTTTGTCCGTAAAATATGAAGTTAAGGGTTAAGTATTCGGTTGGTTTGGACTGAATGCTGGGTAAGGGTTAGCATGCTCGTCTTCCTCCATGAATATGTTTCTGCTGATGCAAATTAAGTACAGCTAGATTTTACAGGTCTGCGTTGAATCTACGCCATAGGTACGTACGAAGGCACCTGTAGGTACGTATCCCTACGCCGTAGCCTGACGCGCACCTGCGACAGGGCGATGGTCTGCTTGGCCAGGTTTTTTTTCACATTTCCTACTACTCATTGCCGGATTCTGCTTCTCCATTAACAACATGAAGTTGTAGTAATGCTAACCACCCAGATCTTCCTTCATTGATTTCAGCTGACTCACCACTGCTGTTTGCCAAAGGATTTTTTCCAAGGAAGACATGCGTTAAATGTGTTAAAATATAAACTGAAAAAGGTCTTGATATGAACAGAACCATTGCTGTCATAATAAAGAGAGTGTTGTTACATTAGCAGTAGAAGTTATTTATCTTTAATGTGAAACTTGAAACACACACATACAGACACACACATATATGACATGACCAGTGCTCTCAGGGAGCCTGTTGAACTGAGTGGTTATTCAGCTGAAGAGTTCTGGCAGCGTGCTTTGGCTGGGGTGAAAAGATCACTCTGTGCATGCATGAATATATTACTTCTGCTGCTGTTATTATCCCTGGCAAGGCTACGGGCATTTGGGACCTGCACCCTGTTGCACTCCTGGCTTCTGTGCTCCTATTGTCACTGCCACACAATAAAATACGCATGAATGTTAGCTGTGTGCGTTTCTACTTGGATTAGATGCTTCTTCATCTGCAGGGAGTCCTAGATGTTCATGGCTGGGTTTGGGAATGGGAGGAGGCTTATATAATGAAACATTGACAAATTGAAAATGGCTGGCTATGGCTTTCTATAACACTAAAACTATCATTTTCTAAATACAGCTCTGATCCACAGACAGCATTACTGGCACAGTAATCACTGATCATGTCTTTAGTGCCACGGACCGCATTCATTGTTGATGGATTTACTACACTGTGAAGCCTCAGCTAAACAGAGCTGTGGCCATTTCTACAGTCTTGTGATCTGCATCCGGTCCATTGGGATTTAGCACAGCACCCAGGGTGGCGTTCAAGACACCAAAACCCTAAAATGACACAAAGCCTTGCACACAGTCACTCAAAAGCCTCTGAGAATCCACCTGTCTGTCAGCCTGTGTGTCACCCCTCTCTGTCATCAGCACCCCACAACAACAAAATAAAGTGTACGTGTGTTTTTATGCAAACATGATCAATCAGGGTTTTTTTGTATGTTGCACCACACTTGCTGACAGATGGAAACCTCAGGCACAACACTGGGGGTCTCTCGTGTTTGAAGCAACCCACCCCCACACACACACACAGTTTTTCACCCCATCTTGTCCTCTCTCTCTCTCTCTCTCTCTCTCTCTCTCTCTCTCTCTCTCTCTCTCTCTCTCTCTCTGCTCCCACCCCCCCCCCATCCCTTTGCTCTCACCAAACAGAAAGAAAGCTTCAATCTTACACAGGCAGGCCCCAGAACCTGGCTGCAGGCAGTGTGGAAGTTCCCCCCCCCCCGTTATTACGAAGAGACAAATCTAGCCCTGCACTTGACACAATAACACAGACCGAGAAGGGGAAGGAATCGGAGATGCAATATTCATATGAAAATCACAAGGCTGGCAGCGATGTAACATGGCACTGTGTCACTTAGGAATATGTTAGCATTTTCAATATGTGAACACTCTGAGGTGTTTTGTCTTAGGCGCTGTGGTGTGTTTGTGAGTGCACTCAATATGGACTGTACGCATATCATATTCAGACAGAATATGATATGCGTACAGTCCATGTTGGACTGCGCTGTCGGATTCAGTGAAAAGTACTGTAAGCATAAAATTTTCAAGTGGAATGAGGCAACATTTTCTGGTTCGTTGACAAAAAGCAAAAAGAGTACAAGGAAGGAGGCTATTGTCATATAAGACATCTCCATAAATATGTAAAGACGAGCATTGCTACAATAACATGTGTGAGTGATATCAATGACAGCCCAAAATAAAAATAAAAACGCCGGTCTGTGTCTGGTGATGAGTTTCAGCTGGTGGTTTTGTCTTCTTCCAAATTGGATATATTGTGCTTTTCATGTGGAATGTGTGTGTTTATCTTTCAACCACCGTGTATGGCTGAGTGGTCGATGCACCTCGAGCCCTGTGAATTGATCTTAACCTATTACAGTGTACAGTGGCTGTCCTCCGTGTTGCCTTTTGATCAGTCTGCTGTCAAATCTGCTGCAGCGTGCAAGCTGTCAGATAAAACAGCGGAGAACTTTTCACTGTTGAAAACAATGTTAATTATTCTCAAAAAGTAAGAACATATAAGTGAGGCGTACAATTTAGAACACTGTGTAATACAAAGGAGCAGAGCAACTAACTTTGACTCCAATTAGGAATTTAACATGGATAGACAGCATTTTTTTTTAAATGTATGTGGATGTTAAACAGTAAAATCAGTTAAGTTGGGAATTCAGTTACTTCTTGCTGAGCACCGTAGAACTCACATGATGAACTGCACAATTCTGTTCATTCATCCAGCAGAGATGATTGGATTGCCTTGATTTTTGAAGATCAAAAAGGACAAGAGGCAATTGAGCCACCTCATATGGCATGCATACTTGGTAGTTGGTAAAAAAAAAAAAAAATAGACTATATCCATTTTACAGATCTAGATGGGGGACAAATTAAATGGAAAAACTCACCCTTAATGTTAGTGGACTTATAAATGTGCAAATCTTAAGATGCAACACTGGTGAAAAAGGGTTTGAATCTTCAAACGTCACGTTTGAAGAGAAGTAATGTGGAGATTTGATTTAAAATAAATCCAAATTTGAAATTAAACATTGGCTACGTGCCTTTTTCATACCAATTAAAAAAAACAACAAAAAAAACTTGCAAGGTTGTCAGGTTTTCGTCGGGGTTCCTAAAACAGCCTCAGTACTCCTTGTAAGAGATTATCCAAGTCTCTGGAGAAACAAGATTCTTACTTAAAGCAACAATATGTAACTTTTCCCACTTTGGTCCCATTGGAACTACTGCTCGCCCTACACGCCACTTTGGTCCCCCTACAGTTTGTCCCATTGGAACTACAACTTGCGCTACCTGCCGCTTCGCTCCCCCTGCAGCTTGTCTCATTGGAACTACAGCTTGCACTAAAAGTTACATAGTGTTGCTTTAAGATATTCTCTCCTTTGGTGTTTTCAATGTTGTGGTGGAAAGCAATGCCTGTACAGTATATTCACATTTGCATATAAATACAATGCAAACATGTAACTTGGTGTTTCATATCGAGGCAAAGACGTACCTCCACGTCTCCCTAAACTTCACTTATCCTGAGGCCTTATGACTTCAGTTAATGAAAGGGCAGGCATCAGAAGAAAGACAGACGGGTCTGAAGAACAAGTACAGAGGGAACTGAGTTGCTGGTAAGTTCAGACACTTTGCTTGTCCACAGTCAATGCATAATGGTAGCTGCTACCCTGCAACACGTTCTCATGAAAGGGTTCAAATGATATTGTACAAAAACTTATGCACAACAATTTGTATGAAATCCTACACAGCTACGGTGATGACCGGTCACATGATAGTTATCTTAACAGTAACATTTAGCGAGAAAGGTTACTGTCTGCTGGGGACAGGTCACCGTGATGTCCCTTTCGTTTAACCCTAATGTTGTCCTTGGGTCACATTGACCCGTTTTCAATTTATTTTTTATTTTCTTTTGTCACCAAAAACTGGGCCGTCAAAATAAGCTGAAAATGTCAACCTTAAAAATATCAAAAACTTTGGAAAAAACATTTAAAAGAGCACCCATAACATTGAAAAAGCGATAATAATGTTGGAAAAAGTGACCAAAACATTGTTTTTTCATGGTTGATGGGAGGACAACACAGGGTTAAGTGGACATTAACTACACTAGTTATTGTTAGCCGACAAAATGTGACTTTGAGCCGGGTTCAGAGCACTGTGATGACCTGCTCGTTCAAGGCGCTTTGCAGTTAACTTCAGCCTAAAAAAGGTGATCGTCTGCGGCAAAGTTAAGTTGAGGCCTCAAAGCAATAGTTAAGATTAGAAAAAGACACCAGTCCCTTAACTAGTACTCCTGGGATACAAACTTTTCTGCACCTCCTCCCTGTGTGGACCACAGAGCTCTTATACTGCAGCAGTCAATGTAGTGCTTGCAGCAATATTTACATGGAATATTTACAATTTACAGTGCACTATTTTTCGTAGCTATGCATGAATGGTTCATGAGAACATTTAGTCCAGTGCAATTAGTCCAGCTGTCACGAGAGGCAAGATTTGCTGCACGTTCAAAGGGACCTTTCCTTAATGTCGGTCCCTAAGGTGTTCATCAAGATACACCAGCCTCATCTCCTCATTGGTCCACACCATGGATGTATTAAGAGACCTTCTTGTAATACACGCATGATGGATTTATGCTTCATGCATTTCTTGCATTGTGTCCTTAACAATACAAGAACTTTAACACTTCAGTTAGGCAAAAAGGTGTTTTTGCGATATTCCTACTTTTTTCTTCTATTTCAGTTCAAATTTTGTACTCAGGCTTTTAATATAAATATCTATATATACAGTATGTGATTGGAAAGGCACTTTATGAGGGCCAGATGAGTCACATCAAACCATTCAGGGACTCATTTGACCTCTATCAAAGCATTTTCAATCATTGGGTTTCTCCACTCATTTATTCACATTATTCTGGTGTTAAATTTTATTGAGGGAATGAAATTAGTACCTCACCAGTTATGAAGTGACATGGAATATGTCCATGGTTATCATGAGAATGATAAAAAACACCTGTCGTTAGAGGTGGCAACAGGTCACACGATCCACAGTAGCAGGTCAGGAGCCTTCCAGTTCACTCCCAACAACATCCGCCAGCCTGATCCCTGATGGCTGGCCACCATCTGCACACATTACACATCTTTGTCTCTGCTCTGGCTCCATTGTAGCACAGGCTTTCACTTCTCCCATTTAAGAAAGCTGGGTCTCTGTGTCTCTAAGTTGGATCCCTGGAGCTAAGAACTACTCTGAGTCCCACATTTATCATCTCAGAGGCGGTGGTCGGAGAGAGACAGAGTGTGTGTGTTTGTGTTTGTGTGTGTGTGCGTGTGTGTGTATGTGTGCGTGTGTGTGTGTGTGTGTGTGTGTATGTATGTGTGTGTGTTTGTGTCCGTGGTAAAATCAGGCCTTCATACTGGAGGACAACTTTGTAAAGGATAATCTAGTCCCGTCAGCCCTCTCCTCATGCACACACACCCATGCACACACACACACACACACACACACACACAGCGGGAAAAGCTTTATTACGATCACCAGCTGGAGAGACACCTCACTCCATCCATCACGCCAGTGCAGTCTGGGATAGCAGGACACACACACTTAAGCTCTCATTTCACACAATACACATGCACACACTCCCACATATTCCCAGAAGATGAGCTCAGAGGCCAGGAGATCAGAGATGTTTTCCAGCCAACAGAAGTGATGCAGTACAGTGATTAGAACTGATACTGATCTTAAAATAATGGTGCATCACAACTAAGAGTCTATGAAAAGTTTACTCTCTCCCCCTCCTTTAACATTCTTCTCTCAAAAGTGATATTGTGATAATGACGATAGCGATGCCTTGATAATTAAAAATGTGGTTGAACTGTGATACTGCAGTGATCATTATAATCCACTAAACTGCTAAGAAATGCCAAAAATTGATTCTTTTTAGAAAACCACATGTTCCCTCCAGAGAAATGAAACACTGATGTTACTAAAACTGTATAGAACAGCTTGGTATTCAGTATACGATGTATATTAAAATGCTAGGAATGTATACTATTAACTTCTAACTGAGTGAGTAATAGCAGTCTTTTCCTAGAATGGTGAATGTAAACTAAGTTAAGTTGTTGCCACTTTACTACATTCATTTTCATTTTAATCATGCTCTTGATATCCCATTTAATTTGCTACCCAAAACACAATAAGCAATTTTTTTAAGGGTTACTGCACTGTTTCCACACATTATGAATAGGTTGCTATTATGACTAAGCTGATCTTAGTCTGGGAAAACAGTTGTAAAATGTCTTTTGTGGTTCTGGAGGAGCTTTGTCAAGTCTTACAAAATTACACTAAATGTATTGTAATGGTGACGTCATCAGGTTTATTTTAACATGAACACTAAAAATGCATAAAAGAAAGCCTTCGTTACACATTAAGAGATGTGGAAAACGAGGGTAAAGGGCATCATTGGATTATTAGAGGATCTAGACTGATACTAGGCACTTAAAGTCAGTCAGTGCTGCTTGGAGTTGAAACACGTCACCAGCATTGATGAATGTGAAATTAATGCTAATGTTTTATTCATGCATTTGTAGACAAAATGGTACAGAGACAATGAGTGTACTTTTGTCTGTAAAAATCATCAAATTACAGAAGAAATTGAGCTGCGCAAGTCTAGCATACTTCAAAACTGTGACAAAACACTCTAAAGAAAGAAAACAAAAGAATGAAAGCTGATTTGAGTTGGTCCAATCAACTCAGAGTAGGATCACTCAGAGTTAAGCGTGTGCACCACCACGATAAAAAGGCAGCATGAATGGAGCCACGATACTACGATTCACCATGGTAACAACCACAAACAAACTGGTCAGCGGAAATACTCATGCGCACCACAGCGAGTTGGAACATGTATTTCGTTAAAAAAATATTAAAAAAAGCAACAAAGCGGCTCCTGCAAAAGAGAGAGAGATTTGTGTGGGAGGAAACTGCTGCTAGAGTGAATGTGTAAGTTCCAATATGTCTTAATTTTATATTCAATCATAGGTATAATATTACTGGTGAAAAGGTCTTGAACAAATTCAGAATCTATAGTCCTAGTCCTAAATCCTAGGCCTACTAATCCCATTCTGAGGCTGCAGCACCATCATTAACATAATTATAATTCATAATCTTTTATTTCAAAGAGTTTACATCATTCACCTGCAATACTGTGGAACTCCTTTTTAATGTCTCTTACTGGTTTGTGTCAGGAACACTACACAAACATTTAAAAACTTTCATTCAAATGATGGCGCTTTGCTATACAGTGGCTTTACTAAAATGCTCCGCATCACCAGTATAAAGAAAACTGCTGTTTGCAAAAAAAAACGTAATGCAACACAAAGAATGTGCTGGGATGCCAAGCACGTCCATGATGGGTGACTTTAGTGGTATGAGGACTGATAAGGCTGTGCAGGCTACATAACTGATAGTCTGGGAAGAAAAACGACAACACTCACATAGGTAGTTATCTGGACATTAAAATGTGTCGGGGCCTCAATATCATCTTCCAACATAAGATAGACTCCCTGCAAAGTAATACAGCTTCTTCATCTATGGGATCGTCGACAAAGGAAATGTTTTAAGAAAAAAAAAGTTTCATAGACTGCCTAACACGGTTAATAAACCAACCCTGTATTTATTTTTTATGCAGATAACAAACTCGCTAAACTGTGCCTGCTACAGACTGAATGAGGAAATGAAGAGAGCTGTGTCAGAGGAGAGGAGACTGA